>JACBXF010000067.1:1889768-2063852 GCA_014183025.1 Harringtonia lauricola | reverse complement strand
CCCCCCCCTCCCTCTCCCTCCCCTTCCCCCCCGGGGGGCGGACTCGTATTGCTCCTATTCCTATTCTTGCTGTTGCACCGGCCCCGGCCAAGGTCGGCCCATGCATGGGCTCCGGGGGGTCGTTTCTTAGCACGACGACTCGAACAAGACCCTACCCATGCGCCGATGATGGGCAGCAGGGCAGCAGCTGACCCCCACTGCACCGCAGCACACACACAACAACAAGACACACACCACCTGTACTGGTACTCCATACTCGGACAATACACGCTAAGAGACTCGTGCACACTCCTTCTCTCAAACTGGCCCTCGCACACAA
This sequence comes from Harringtonia lauricola, assembly GCA_014183025.1. NCBI lineage: Eukaryota > Fungi > Ascomycota > Sordariomycetes > Ophiostomatales > Ophiostomataceae > Harringtonia > Harringtonia lauricola. The sequence goes on along the minus strand of JACBXF010000067.1, from coordinate 2,063,533 downwards.
CGTCTATTAGTTGGCTGGCGCGCTTAGCCCTTTCGGAACAGGTCCTGGGCTCTGGAGGTCTCGTTGCCTCTTATATAGCCCCATCCACATATGCCGTCTTGGGTTGCCTCCTGCGTTGGGCGCATCCTGGGGCCTTCTTCTTGATTGGACGTTGAGCGTGCCGGCTTTCCCAAGTTGTGAACGCTTGTGGACGATTTCTATATCTCCGTGCCTCCTCTCTTCGATCTAGATCTGCTACTTGTTTTCTGCCTTGTCCTGTCCTTGTCTTTCTGTGTCATCCTCCGCCTGACCCTCCCCCCCCTTTGGTCTCCCCCCTCGTCCCCCTCGTCTCCTCCCACCTACCCACTCTCTCCACCATACGCCATCCTTCCCGCCTGCGGCCTGTCTTGCCGCCTAACCACGCCCACTCTCACGGCCGTCACACTTCCGTCACTCGGCCACACTCGCTCTCTCATCGCCCACCCGGACATCTTTTGCAGCAGTCATGGCGCCGCCCAACACGTCCGCGCGCGACTCGGAGGGCGGCGGCGCGGGCAGCTCCAGCCGGAGCGGGAGCACCGTGCCGGGGCGGATTGGGCGCCCGCCGCAGTGGACGAGCACGCGGTCGCGCAAGCTGGCGCGCCTCTACATGTACACGACGCTGTCCGTGGACAAGATCCTCAAGGTGCTCGAGGACGACGTGTTCAAGCCGCGCAAGAACTCGGCACAAAAGACCATCCACAACATGCTGGACCACGACCCGCGCTATCTGCGGCCAGAGTCGCGCGAGGACATGAATCAGCGCCTGAAGCTGCTGTCTGCATCGACCCAGAGAAGCCGACGGTCGTGGAAGAAGAAGCACGAGCTGCAGAAGGAGCAGAGCCAGCAGAATCAAAACCATCAGCAGCAGCACCAGCAGCAGCATCAACAACATCAACAGCAGCACCAGCAGCAGCATCCACACCAGCAACATCCACACCAGCAGCACCAGCAGCACCAGCAGCACCAGCAGCACCAGCAGCTCAGAATGCCCTACAACGACGTGGTGCTGGACATCAAGCACGAGTCTTTGATGCCGCACCCTCACCAGCTTCACCCGCAGCATCCCCAGCATCCGCAGCACCCGCAGCATCCCCAGCACCCTCAGCACCCCCAGGCGCTGCGGCAATCGCCAACCGAGTTCTTCCCCCAGCCGACGGCGTTTGGGCAGCAGTCGTATCCCGAGTTCTACCACCCGCAGTATCCGCCGCCGCAGAGCCACGATGCGCTGGCCATGCACCAGCAGATGCTGCACAGCCCGGCGACGGTGCCGCCGCTGGCGTGGTCCGGCTACTACGCAGGACCGCCCGGCAGCGGGCCCGGCGGCGTCAGCAGCAGCCAGGCGGACGTGGAGGCGGCGGCGCGCATGACGACGCTGAGCGGCGGCGCGACGGCATACGGCATGCCTGCGCCCGAAGAGCTGACGCCGACGACGAACGGGCCGACGGCGCTGACAATGTCAGCGCTGGACGAGAGCGGGCTGGGCCGCGGGATGCCGCCGTTCTACGGCCAGGGGATGCCCGAGGGCCTGCACCGGCGGCGGTCGAGCTCGGCAGCGTACTCGACAGCGTCGTCTGACGTCAGCACGGAGACGATCCAGGACCTCAAGCACCGGCTGTCGGGCTGCTCGACGCACTACGCGAACCAGGTGGCCAATCTGCTGCGGCGCTTCACCATCAGCAGCGGGTCGGACGAGGCGCTGCCGTCGCCACCGCTGTCGGCGGCGACGGAGCGCGGCGACGGGCGAAACCGGGTGCGCAAGCACCGGCACCGGCACCACAACGCGCGCAGCGTCAGCAGCCGAGGCTGGGGCAGCAGCAGCAGCAGCGGCAGCGGCAGCGACGACAGCGACAGCGACGACCAGTGCAGCGGAGCGAATGCGCCCGGCAGCCTCAGCGGCGGCAGCTCGGACGCGTCCCACCGCGAAGACGACCAGGGGCGGCGACGGCCAGTGTTCCGGGGCGCCTGCGGCGACAGCCTCGGCAGTCCGCGACTGGCGCTGCCGGGCGACTTCTTCTGCGCCTACCAGTACCGCAACGAGGCGTGTCCCAAGCACCGAAACCAGGGCCAGGACCCTGTCCAGCAGCAGCAGCAGCAGCAGCAGCAGCAGCAGCAGCAGCAGCAGCAGCAGCAGCAGCAGAACCAAGGCCAGCATCCGCCCCGCGGCGCCCGGGAGCGCCGCTACTGGTGCGCCATCGCCGAGGAGGTGGCCGCAGCTGCGCTCGACCACGGCTCGTTCTGGCTGCTGGGCGACGGCCAGCTGGCCCCCGAGGCCGAGGTGCTGCTGCAGGAGCCGCCCGCGCGCCATCTGGGCCGGCGCGACCGCTTTGGCCACACGCTGCTGCACCTGTTCGCCTCGCGCGAGGGCGCGCAGATGCAGCTGCTGTCCATGGTGCTGAACTGCGACGATGCCAGCGTGGTGGCGGCCAACACGGCCGGCCAGACCTTTTTGCACGCCTTGGCCCCCGGCTGGTTTGTCGGCCTGCACGAGCCCTACGCACCGCTTCTGCAGCTGCTCGCCCACCTGCGCAGCCGCCGCGGCCCCTCGGCCGACGACATGGACCCGCAGCAGCAGCAGCAGATGCCCTCGCCCGCGAGCGTCGTCTCCGCCGCCCACCTCGTCTACGCCACCGACGTCTACGGCCGCTCCTTTTTCCACCGCCTCTCCACCTTTGTCGACGACCCGGCCATCCTGGCCAGCATCGCCCAGCACTACGACCGCGCCGCTCTGGCCCGGCGCGACGCCTTCAACAACGTGCCCCTGGGCCTCGGCGGCAGCGACGACTACTGGCAGCTCTCGCTCGGGGGCGAGATCACCACCGGCGGCGAGCGCTCGCCCACGGCCAACAGCGGCAACGTGCCCATTGTCTTTGCCAGCGAGGACGCCTTCATCCGCCACCACGAGTCGCTGCTGCGCACCGTCACCGCCTCCGACAGCCACCCGGGCGTCGAGGACCCCGAGGGCCGCAACGGCCTGCACTGCCTGGCCGAAGCCATCGTCGACAAGCGGATGATGGACGCCCACCGCAACGCCCTGAGCACGGGCCGCAAGCCCCCTAAGAAGAAGACTCTGGACAAGAAGGTCGTCGGCGAGGTCTTTGACCCCAATAGCATCATCGGCAGCGCCACCTTTGCCGGCGGCTTCTTTTCCGGCAACACCACCCCCGGCAGCGCCGGTGCCCTGCCCGGCAGCAGCCTGGCGAGCCCCCTGCACCCCCCAGCGCCCCCTTCCTCGGCCGCCCTGCTGCATTCGTCGGCTGACGGCCCGCAGATGGCCACGCGGCTGCGTCTGGTGCAGGGCCTGCTGTCCCCCCCTACGGTGGTCGACGTCAACCACTACGACCGCCGCGGCCAGACGGTGCTGACGGCCTTTGTCATTCACATTGCCGACGACCAGGAGGACAAGGCCAAGAGCCTGGCCGCCATTCTCGAGACCCTGCTGGCCGCCGGCGCCCGCCTCGAGGGTCGCAACCGGCGCGGCGAGACCGCCCTCCTCGTCGCCGCCCGTCTCGGCCGCAAGATCGCCCTCACCACTCTGCTCGACCACGGTGCCAACGTCCACGTCCGCGACGCCGCCGGCCGCGGCGTCCTCGACGTCCTCGACACCCAGTGCCGCCGCCGCGCCCGCACCGACGTTGCCCTCTACGGACGGCTCGAGGCCTGCCGCGTCCTGCTGACCAGCATTAAGCAGCTGCCACTGGGCGTCAAGCAGCGGCCCACCCTGCGCGACGAGTGGACAGTGGTCCACCGCCGCGGGCCGGAGCCGCGGGATTTGATGGTAATGTGACCTGGCCTGTGGAGAGAGACCAAAAACATAGAATTAGCATAGTATAGAGAATCAATTACGTCATGGACAGCCAACAGTAAGCAGCCAACATGCAAACATGCCGCAGACACCCGGGGGGGAGGGAGCACTAATCAGCAACACGACCAACAGAGAGATGGCGACATGCAGAGTTGGCGACGCGCTGACGTTTTTTTATTATTTATTATTTGTATTTTTTTAATTTTGTTGTTGCAGCTGTTGGCTGATGCAAAAATGACTAAAGGCGCCATTTCCTCTATAGGCGATGTGCAGATGGGGCCATTCGCCTGCTTTAGGAAATCCGATCCGCTCTAGGCGCCCTGGGCAGTCCAATCGGCTGACTAAGCTAACAGCAGAACGGCGTTTTGCCTATGGGGGTTGGCCAGGCCGAACAGGTTGGGGGATGGGGGAGGACAGGAAGGGGCGATGGGGGGGGGAGGGAAAGGGAGGTGGTCTTTTTTTACACCTGGGTTACCGACCCAGCTTGTTTTGGCCGTCCATGCCTAGGAAAAAAAAAAGACATGACAATCTTGGTAGCTGTCGAAACAGACAAAGCATGAATCAAACATTCAAACACAATCATGAAAAAAAGAACAGAAACGCATCTCGAAACGTTCGGTACCCGTATTATGCATCGACTTTTTGGGGGGGGGGGAGATTCTTCTGTTCAGGTTTAAGCCACCCCGAGACCAACCGTGTTACCACCCTGAGGACTAGCTCAGATCGATCCCAGACTACACTCCTCCTCCCCCCCCCTGGGGACTTGTTGCCCCCCCTGATTTAACTGTTTTTTTTTCTCGCCATCATTCTTGCATCATTGCCGCATCTGGGTCAGAGAACCCTTCGCCCTTCGCCCTAGACCATCAAAATTATACCACGTCTCGACTGTGTCGATAGCCATCATAAGCAGTCTGCCTGACAACTCGTTTTTTTTTGTTTTCATCCTTCATTCTACATCAGGACGCACAGCAGAAGCGGCACGAATGCGAGCATGGACGCAGACATGAATTGCAATACGAACACGACCTGAACCAGGCCCCCCGACTATCGAACATTCCCCCAAACCCCCTATTTTGTTGTTCTTGCAGACGAGGCTCTGCCGTGTCTCCTGATACCGTCTTGGGGATGACAGACAACCGACGAGGCATTGCAAGGATACGAGGCAAGCAAAACCAGGACCGCGGCATCAAACGCGTGATGATGGAACCATTTCGATGAATGTGCTATGTCACACCGTGTGCGGCCATCATCAGACGAGATGATTTCTCCCCCCCCCCCCTTGACGAGACAAGAACGCCTAGACGACGCGGGAACAGAGAGGCGCACTTGCGTGTTCTGAATGATTCGCCAGCGGGCGGCACAAGAGAGAGGGCGCGCGTGAAAAGGGTGTGCTGCCACGCTGTGCTGGGGCGGTCTGGCCTGACCCCCAAACGTGGCGTCAACGTGGCCAGCAGATTGTGCAGCCCGGACGCGTCTGCTGCTGTTCTTGGGTAGCCATGCCAAGTCTGTCTGGCCGAGCGAGATAAGGGTCTGTGTTCTCTCTCTGTCTCTCTTTCTCTCACACTTCTCTTTGTCTGTTTCTCTCCGTCTCTGCGAATTCCTTTCCGACACATCCTCACCAGCCTTTCCTGCCTTGCCCTTTCGATCGTCCGCACCGACCTCGATGCCTCCGACCGATCTCCGACCCGCTGCGCACCCGCTGTGTCGCTGTCGACCCGGCCTGCCTGCTCTGTTCACGTGGCCGCGGGGCCCCGGCCGCTCACGTTTTGCCCCGTCGCTCGCATTCGACGGCCGGACACGCACGTGCACGCCGCGCGGGCATGGGCAGCACACCCTGCCCGACCTACCGGGGCTTCTTCCGGGCCCGGCCGCGACCGTCCTGGCCGATCCGACCGAGATGGACAGCACGGCGGCGTTTCTGTCCATATAGACAAAGGCGCGGGCGGGCGAAAAAAAGGGAAGACAAAAAGAGGGAACGAATCAAAAGAATGGATTATGGCGAGCGGTCCCCGTCGGGAAGCACCACTGCAGCATCACGTGCGTCCATAGCGCGCGCGGGCGGCATGTGTGTGTGTCCTGGGGTACGGAGTACGTACGAGTACACAACGTGTGTACTCGTGCTGGCTACCCCCCCGGCCTCGGTCAGGCCAATGCATTTCCTTGGTGGACTGCCGTTGTGACCTGTCAGTTTGCCACCGCGTCTCCGCCCCTGTGCGAGCACCGCTTTTTTTCTTTTTTTTTTTCTTCACCGGTTTGCGTCTCCGGTCCCCCGGTCCGATCGGGTCGTGCGCCAGGAAGAAAGAGGGGGGTACCCTGGGTGGGCTGCTGTCGGATGATTTTTATTGGGGCCCTCGCGAGAGAGAACAAGGGTTGGCGAACATTGAATATTGAGGCTGGAAACGATACCCAGTCGACAACTTGTTTTTTCCCTGTTTGGCAGCTGCCGGGACTGGCGCCTGCCCTTGTCGCCTGCCAAAGAGCTCGCTCTCGGCTCAAGCTGCGTGGGAAGGAACGACTGGCCAGCGCGCGCAGCATGAATAGGGCAGTCGCTCCGGGCGGTCACAAAAAAGACGAGATCTCGATGGAGACCCCGGATGGATGCCCTTTTTGGCATCTCTTGTCGAAGAAGCAGGGAATCCGGCTGTCTGCTATACTATATTGTCTCTCGAAGCCACGCCCTGGCCCAAGACGCGTTCCAGACCATTGACGCACATGGTGACGTCATCGTCTAGGTGCAGATGTGGGTCGGCCATGGTTGCCAAATGGGGACATGTGCAGCATCGACGGGACCCACGACTGATGAGGAAGCAGGGCTGCATCTCGACAAAAGAAGGGCGCGTGTGCCAGCAGGACCCTTGCTCCAGAGGGTCGACCTCGGGGTCTCGTCCGAGACCGCCACTCTGCGAGGCTGTTGACCTCGGCACAATCAAAGACACGCGAGGGACTGTCGTCAGGTCATGGCCACGCTACCCTTTTCGGCTTCTTCCGCCTCGGCCATTGTCTACAGCCTGCTGTGCCGCTCTGCTCGTGCGGGCCACAGTTAAGGGGGTGACACAATTGCCGTGTGGAGCTGTTAGTGCGGTGCTAGCAAATGCGCACAATCACTATCAGATTGCCATCCTTGTCATCTCCATAAATAGAACCCACGCGAAACTCAAAACAACACAACAGCAGAAACCACAAAAACTACGACACATACGCCAGCAGCTTCGTGCTCGTGAAGCGCCCCCCAAACACCGGCTGCAGGTGGTCAAACAGCGCCAGCGTGTCCTGCTCCGACACCCCCGTGATCGGCTCCGGGTCGTACGGCAGCATCCGCGACAGCACGTCCTTGGCCTCGATCGCCAGCTGCCGCGCCTCGGCTTGCCGCTTCTCCTGCTCCTCCGCCGTCCGGTTCCCCCGGCTCTTCTGCTCCGTCATCACCAGCGACAGGTGGTACTTGGTCCGCGCCACCGCTGCGTCCGGCCAAAAGTGCTTGCTGCCGTGGCCCGTCGCCCGGCTCAGCGCCGACCTCATCAGCACCTCCGCCTCCTCCAGGTGGCCCAGGTAGTGGTACAGCGCCGCTACCGCGTACTGGCTCTGCAGCGTAAAGTAGCTCGCCCGCCCCTGGAACCCCAGCCGCGCCTTGAGAATCTCCCGGTGCAGCCCCAGCGCCGCCTCCAGGTCGCCCGACTGCAGCGTGATGCACGCCAGGTCGAACCGGTACCGCATCGTCATCGCCATGTCGCTGACTTTGTCGATGATCCGCACCGCCTTCTCGCTCAGCGCCCGCGCCGCCGCAAACTCCCGCCGGTACATCTTGCAGTACGCCACGTGGTGGTGCAGCTTGGCCAGGGCAAACGCGCTGCTCGCGTCGCTGGCGTCTCCGATCGCGTAGTACGTCGCCAGGCACTCCTCGTAGATCGGCTGCGCCTGCCGGAAGTCGTTGAACTGCAGCAGCGTGTTGGCATAGTCCGCCTTGGCATGGCACAGCACCAGCCGGTCCTCTCGGCTCGCCTCTCCCGCCTCTCCTGCCGCCCCCGCCGTTTTCTCCTGCAGCACCCGCTCGCGGTACCGCAGAATCCGAGCCGATCGCTCCTTGATCTCTTTGCGGTAGCTGATGCCGAAATACTGCTGCAGCAGGTTGACCGTGATGTCGATCTCGCACCGCAGGCTCGCCTCGTCGCTCGCCAGCTCGCTCAGCACCTTCTCCGCCGAGTACAGCAGCTTCAGCGCATCCCCGTAGATGTACCGCTGCCACAGCAGAACCCCGCCGTCCTTGAACAGCTCCGCCAGTCCCGCAAACGGCTTCACCGTCATGATCGACAGCGGGTCCGCGTACGCCCGCTGCAGGCTGAGCACGTGCGGCAGGTACTCTTTGAACGCGTTCCACTTGGACGGCTCCGGCGTGTCCAGCGACGGCCGCGGCAGCCGGTTCCGAATCAGCCCAAACGCGATCCCAAAGATCTCGTCCCGCTCCTCGTGGTCGCCGTTCATCTCCTGCAGCAGACGCGCCTGCAGCAGCCGGTGCACATTGTAAATCTCCCGCTCGCCCTGCTTCTTCTCCGTCACAATGCTCTGGCCCTTGAGCTTGCTGATGATGAGCCGCAATCTGTCCTTTGCGTTAGAAAACGTCCTCTAGATAGACAAGAGCCAGAAGCCAACTCGCCTGCTCTTCTTGAGATAGGTTGGCCCCGGCTGGCTGGCGTCGTTCCATTCCAGCATCTCCCGCTGTATGCCGTCGCTGTCGAGGAAAGCCATGATCTTGAGCAGCTTCATCTCGTCGCTGCTCAGATCGCGCAGAGCCATGTAGAACACCCCGTCGCGGCTGTTGTCCAGCTTGTCGTCCCCCGTGCCGTCGCTGCTGCCTCCGCTTCCCGCCAGTCGCGCGTTCGGCCGCCACTCGTTCCAGAACTCCCAGAACTCCGACAGCGTGCACCCGGACTTCTTGATGTACCCGGATATATACACGATCAGCAGCGGCAAGCCTACCAATCCCGCAATCTCACCCGCCACCTTGTACTCGGCGTCGCGCAGCGACATCTCTTCCGGCCGCAGCTCGTCCGGCAGTCCGTGGATCAGCAGCTTGCGGCCTTCTTCCACGCTCAATTCTTGCAGCCGCGTCCGGAAATAGTTGACCGGCCGCGACGGCGCCGTGAGGCTTTCGTGCCGCGTCGTGATCAGGATCGATCCGTTTGTGGCAGACGTTTTGCTCGGCGTGTATATGTCAATGTCTTCCCACTTGTCCACATTGTCCAGCACCATCAGCCATCGCTTGTCCTGCACCTGCTCCAGGAACTCCCTTCCGAGCCGGACCATCGTCTCTTGATCGGCTCCGTCTGGAGCCAGATGCAGCTGCTGTGCAATCTGGCAAAACGTGTCGCTGGAGCCGACCGGCGTCTCCGCCTGCACCCAAAAGATGTAGTGGTAGCTCTGCTCAAATCGCCATGTATACTCCACCGCCAGCGCCGTCTTTCCCATGCCGCCCTCCCCGCTGACGACGCACACCCGTCCCGGCTCGGACAAGATCTTGTACAGATTCGCGAGCTCCTTGTCGCGGCCCATGAAATCCGTGTTTCGCGGGAAGGACCACGTCCGCACCAGCGGCAGCTTTTCCGTCGACGACGCTTGGGATGGGGGCCCATCCGCCCATGGCTGCTGTCCGGGTCTCTGACTTGTGCCCGCGGCTGTCTTTGTGGTCGCTCTTGCATGCCCCTGCACATGCGTCTGGAACATCCGATCAATCAGCATCTGCCGCGACTCTTGACGGCCGTTGCCTCCGGTCCGCGACTCCGAGTCACGAGACCCGTCGTAATCCGACATGTCATCCAGCAAATCCAGGCGGTGCGTTCCCTCCATGAACTTGTCCGGAGGCTGCTTGCCCCGCTCCAGGTTGATATTGAACTGCTCCGCAACAAATGTATTCAGAACCATCTCCTTGCGGCCGCGCTCGGACATGGCATCGTCGCTCTGCGAGAAGATGTCATCGGAATCGTCTTCCGACGTGCTGTCCACAACAATCGACAGGAGGGAAAAGTATTCCAGATGCCGCGCAATGTGCTGCTTGCAAGCCGCAGCCTCGATCTTTTCTCGGCAGAGAGGACAGATCTGCGGGCCGAGATGCTGTCCTGACAGCGTCTGCCGAAGCATCTGCTTCATTATGGAAATCTCGTTTTCGCTTTGGAATTCTTGGCAGTGGGATTGAACCAGATGCTCCACTGCCTCTTGCTTCGTGGCGAACTCTTGCATGCAGGCAGGGCACGCCCAAGTCTTGCGAATGCGATGCGACTCCAGCTCGTGCCGGTACCACTCGTCCCGCTGCGCATATGTCTCTTGCGCACTGAAGCATTTATCGAATGTGCACAGGTAGGGCTCCAAGTCTTCGAGCAGGTGCTGGTTCCAATCCGATTCCGTCTGGATCTTCCCCCCAGCTTCTAAGTCGTAGCCACAGAAGTTGCACGTGAAGAGTTGCCTTTTGCCTTTTGGCAGCTCGGTCAGCTGCAGGGGAGGTCTGGGGAAGAGTGCCTCTTTGGGAAGCTCCTGCTGCAGCATGCTCGGCTTCGAAGATTGCGATTTCTTCAGGGATTCAAAGGTAGCCATCGTTGCGAACGTGGTAGCAGACTCGATACGATTCAGCTTGGGACGGTCGACGTCGAATATGGATGCGGTGTCGGAGAGTGCTGTGCTGCTGGCAGCCGCCGACATTAAGGGAAGAAACATTGCTGGGTGGGATGGCGGCTTCTTATCCTCTCTCCTCAGTGTTGGCTTCTGGAAGTTGAACGCATCCTGGGCTACTTCTTGCCGGGCATTCTTTTTGTTTCGCTGCTTGGGGGTGCGGATCTTTCCATCTTGTTGTATCTGCTCTTGCACAACCATTTGTGCGATGCGCCGTTTCCAGTTCGCCCGGCCCAATCTTGTCTGCAGAATTCGAGACGCGGCAGGGAATTCCAGTCTTGCTCTTTCGATATCGAGCTGATCGCTAATGTCACTGGTGTTGCTGAGACTGGAAGAATACGCGTCGATATCTTGTGGATATGGCCGGTCGAGGCTGGGCCCCAGCATTGTCAGGTTCTCAACACGTTCTCCGATAAAGTCAAGCACATCGGCAACGCCTTCCAGGAGCTCGCGGGCCTGTATATCACCAGTTGGGGGAGGGTCCGTCGCATCGCCACGGTTGCTGCTCTCTTCTCCTCTTTTGAGCGAGGGAATAGCATCGTCGTCCTGACTGTCGTCGGCCCGGCTGCTCCATTCTTGGACTCGTTCATCCTCCAGGAGCTGAAGGCCTAGCACGGCAGTCAGATATTTAAATCGGTACGAGTCGCTTTGGTATATGCTCACCTTCGTCGAGAGAAGATTGCAGTTCGAACAGAGCTTCTACAACCGTTTCGTGAAGGTCGCCAGCTTTGCGAAGTTTGTAATCCAATGTCTGATCCTCTGCACCTGTCTCGTGTCCCCATGTGGTAAATCGAGCGAATATGTCCTCGAGCAGCTGGCTTTGCTGCTCGGTGTCTGGAAGAAGCTGGGAGAATGATAGAAATTTGGAACAGAGCTTGTTAAACGTCTGCGAAGCGTTTTCGTAGCGGGCAGCGATGACAGCTTTCACAGCTCCAGGTTTTCTTCGCCCCAGCACATCGTACATATGCGTCGGTTTCTCCATCGCAGGGTCAGCCCTTTAAGCGAAGCAGTTCTCTTTCCAGAGAAAGATATCAGATATGAGCAAAGAATCCGCCAGGCAGGCTAGGAAAAAAAATAGAGTTGCACCGAACAAAGGGGATCAACAGGTTCCAGAAAAGAAGCAAGCTTTCGGTCAAGGATGGGAATCGGCGGTATCCGCGCGCCAGGCAACACAACCCCTCCTGATTTCAAATACTAATGCGTAAATGATTCACAAGGCTGGTATGCTTGCCGGTACTTGGCCATTCCACCAGGGCCCTTGCAGAATGGTTGTACCTGGAGCACAGCCTTACTCGTATCTTGTCGGTCCGAGGATAGGAGCAAGGTCGCCTCGGTCGGGCAGGACCAGACCTGGGGATTTCAGGAGTGCCTTGCGCTAAGCGGGTGCTCCGCATTTGAGAGATAGCGCCGTCAGCCTCAACTGGAGAGGTGTGCGTGACCATATTCTGCTTGGCATGGCGAGTGGGCTAATGGAATGGACCGCTTCTGGCACGTTTGAACGGTGTCGATCTGCAAGTGTGGTCGTTGGCTGCAGGCCATTCGCGGTTTAAAGGAAGGGGCAGTGCCCACTTGAAAGATGAGGCGGACACATGAGTCGGGCTTCTGCTTTTGCCCGCCCCCTACCAACTGCCATGACCGCAGCCGGCAAGCATTGCCTGTGTTCCGAGGTGTGGTATCGGTCAAAGAGGTGTGCAGGATGACTCGAAGCTGACCGACCGACGTGTCCTATACCGGCGGTTGGTAATCAGCTCTTGCGGCTGGGAAGGCTGAGCCGGGCGTTGCTGTTGCAAAATCCCGCATTTTAGGGAGGTCGTTAGATATGCTGCTGCCTGAATCTGTGTTCGGTCAGGGTTGCCGAGGAAAGAGACAGATGGGGAGGCCCGCTCTTCGATGTTCGTCCCCTCTCCTCGCCCGTCTTAGAATTGCGCTTTCCGTCATTCCAGAGTTTGTTGGCGCCTTCTAGCGTCATCCTGCGGCCACTAAACAAGGTTTGGTCAGACGGTGCTTGTAGCTTAACTCGCCCTGCTGCCCAACTCACCCTTCTTTTCCGAACAACTTTTCTTCCCTGTCATTTTTCTCTCTCGCGAGCGCCGATGTGATAGTGCATTGTTGATTATACGAAGCCAGGCAGAGACAGGGTATACGACTAGGTCGCATTCAATATGTCCGGTATCGAGGCTGTCGGACTAGCCCTCGCCTTGTGGCCTGTGTTCGGAACGTTGAAAGACCTGTACCAGGCAGCCAAGGACGGGACGGCGTCGCGATGGGCGATGACGATCAAAGTTCAAGAGCGCATTTTCAAGGAATCTGTTCTCAGACTTCTCCAAGGAGATGAAGATCTTTCGGAAAAAGACCGCGCCGGCCTCGTCAATGGCGACAAGAGCTTTGAAGCCCTGTGGAAAGACAAAGAGTTCAGTGATCGGATCGAGAGCAGGCTAGACAAGGAGATGTGCTTGCTCATCAAGCACGAGGTATTCGAGATCTCCAGGATGGTGGCCAGCATTCAAAAGACGGTCGGCGAGCCAAAGCCGGAAACATCTGTAAGTGCGATAGCAGTCGAATGGAGACAAGCGGACTGACAAAAAGCAGAAAAGGGTTCACATTCCGTCGCTCCGAGACGTAAAGCGCGTGCTTAAGAAGGAGGAGATCAGAAAGAACGTGGACACTTTGGCGTACCACAACTCGTCGCTGCGGAAGCTTCTCAAGTCGTGCTCCAACACGGCGTATGCGGACGCGAAGCCTGCTGTGGCCCAGGCGCACCAGCGAAGCAAGTCGCAAGAAGAGCAGCAGAAGCGGGTCAACGCGCAGTTCTTCAACGGCTTCCACGAGGTGCTTGGGAAAAGCTTTCGGTGCAGATGTGCGACCGGACATGAAGCGAACTTGTCCATCTCGGACACTCTAGTGATGTTTCAGGCGGAGGAGCTGTCGCGGGTCATGTCGAGCCTTCGGCTTCGGGGGCGGTCGGCCACCATGGAGAGCGACATCACCGTGTATGGCGACGAAGACCGGGAGGACATTATGAGGTGAGCAGAGCAGCCCCCAGGGCGTATGTCGAGCGGTCGCTGATTTTGACACTGCGCAGTGAATTGATCCGGTCGACGTGGTCCCGGGCTCGACAGGGGAGCCTCTCGACGCAGCCATGCGAACATCCTGCGCTGCTTGTCAAGTATAGCGAAAACCGGAGCGTGCAAAATTTTACGCCGATTCCTGATCTGTGCCAGTGGATCCGGGCCGTCCACACATCGCCGCCCAACTCCCCCGGCACGTCGGAGATGCAAGGGGTGCTGGGCAGCGATGGCAAGCGGTTCACTGTCCGGGCGCCGCGTCAGCATGCACACATGAACATCGTGTCGATGGAGGAGTGGCTGACGTCGTGCGGCAAGGAGGGCAAGCGACGGCGGGTGCGAGCGGAGCTGGCGATGAACCTGGCGTCGACCATTCTGCAGTTCTATCCGACGGCGTGGATTGACAAGACGTGGACGTGGCGCAACTTTTCCGTGGCCTGCGATGCGTCTTCGCACAACTTGGTGATCACGCAGCGGTTCTGGTCGCCGGACGTGCCGCGGCACAGTCTGACGCCGCCGCCGTCCAAGTTCTGGACGACGTTTCCGGACCTGGACCCGATGCTCGTGCGGCTGGGATTTGCCCTGATCGAGCTGGCGTTGGGCAAGAGGCTGTCTGACATCCGGACAGACAAGGACACAGGCGGCGACGATGCGGAGGCGCTGCTCCGCGACGTAGACCTCGTGGACTACTACACGGCGGTCGACATTCTCAACAGCAACGAGATCGAGGACGAAATCGGCGTGGTCTACCAGCGGGTGGTCGACGCCTGTCTTCGGTGCCGCGTGATCAGCGACGTGGGCGTGAAGCTGCTGAAGTCGGACTCGGGCAAGTTCGAGGTCGATTTGGAGCAGTTCGTGGTCGAACCGCTGCGGCGGCACCACTCGTCGACATGGGGCAGCATGCAGATCTCGACGTTTTGAAGATGGGACAGGTGGTGTAATGACATGTACATGACTGGTGATGTAGGTTGCATTTTGGGAATAACTTTGCGTGTATATTTATTTTTTTGTCTGTTGAAGCAGGTATTCATAGCGACGCATTTACACCATATCAGGAAGCGACGATCACGATGCAAAACTACTTTACACGTAACAGTGATGTCATACGCGTGGAAAATGCAACCCCGTGAAATTCTATAAGAGGAAGGCACGATGCAGGGCATTTCCAGCACGCTTTGCGAATGTGAGCCAGCAAGAGAGCTGACCGGCGATCGGGCAGGCTGGCCGATACCGCACGGCGGCTGAGTCGTGTGTTCGCGCCGCCCAGGTGGCGAAGCACGGCCAACCGCCCTGATAAGCAGCGCCTTGTCTAAAACAGGCGACGCAGCGTCGTCTGACAGGAAACACAACCACGATTGATATGGCGATTGACATTGCCACTCATCAGGAGGCGAAGGAGGAGGAGGAGGAGGAGGAACGAGGCACTCTGCGAGGGCGTGTGCACTTTCTGGCGCGCGATCCGCGATACGAGCACGAGAAGCCGTACACGCTGCGGTACGCGCCGGCGCCGGAGGACGGGATCGCGCAGACGAACATTGCGCGCGTGGAGCACACGCTCGAGCTGCGCGACCTGCGCGGGCGAACAGACCTGCGCTACGATGCGTGCGGCTTTGCCGTGGTGCCTCTGCGCGGCGACCACTCACAAGAGGAGGTGGCGTTCATGGCCTACGCGGACTACAGCCAGCCGGCGCGGATCGAGGGCGTGCACGCCCCGCAGGTGCTGGAGGCGGTGCGCCGGGCGCTGGGGGCGGCGTCGGCGGAGCTGATCGACTACGTGGTGCGGCGGCGGCACGCGGCGTGGCCGGTGTCGACGGGGGAGCCGTACGCGTTCCAGCAGCCGGCGTCGCGCGCGCACATTGACCACTCGCACGCGGGCGGCGTGGCGGTGATCCGGGCCGCGCACGGCGCCGAGGCCGAGGCCGTGCTCGCCCGGCGGTGGCAGCTCGTCAAGTGAGTTCTCTCTTTCTTTCTGTTTTTCTCGCTCGCTCGCTCGCTCGCTCTGACCAGCAGTGCTTGGCACCCCCTCAAGGGTCCCCTGGTCGACTGGCCGCTGGCGCTGTGCGATGCGCAGACGGTGGACTTTGCGCGGGACACGATGCCCGGCGACGTGGTGGACCGGCACCAGGCGTTTGAAAACACGCAGGTGCACTACGACGCGGGCCAGCGCTGGTACTATCTGCGGGACCAGATGCCGGACGAGCTGATCATCTTCAAGAACGCAGACAGCGACGAGCCCGCCGGGGCGACGCCCGGCGTGCCGCATGCCTCGTTTGACAACCCGCTCACGACCGAGGCCGACATCCGGCGAGAGAGCATCGAGATGCGCATTCTCGTGGTATGGTGAGGTGGACGGGGACATGGGAGTTGAACGCTTTCAGATTGTATAATGTTTTTCTATTTCCACAAATAACCTTTTCATCCCAATTCCAAAGAAGCATGTCCCCGTGACCATTGAAACGAGTGACCCCTTGTCATGCCAACGCGACGCGGATCGCCTTGCTGCTCGGCTTTACATTGGCGGCCGTGCCGTCGACCACGACGGTGGCGCCCTGGGCGACGCCGTATTCGATGCTGTCCGGTGCGGCGGCGGGCTCCCCGGTGGCGGCCGCCGGTGGCCAGGCCGCCTTCCAGGGCTGGCTCTTGGCGGCTGCAGAGCTCGGCGGCGCCTGCTGGAGACGCAGCGGCGCGGCCGGCTTGACATTGGCTGCGGTGCCGTCGACGACGACGACGCCGCCCTTGGCGACGCCGTATTCGACAGCAGAGGCGGCAGCGTCGTCTTGGGTCTGGGCTTTGGCGGTCGTGGAGGCCGGCGGCCAGGCGGCCTTCCAGGGCTGTTTTTTTTCCATGGCAGAGGGATGAGGATGAGAAGACGAAGGCGAGCTCTTGACAAAAAGAAGAGAAAAAAAAAGAATTGTTGGGTGGGAAACAGCTCAGCCTCAGCCGATGCGATAACACGGAATGTGTCGCCTCTAGTCTCTAGAGCCTAAGCCCCCCCCAACAATGCCCGATATCGCGCCAAGAGCAAAAGAAAGCGGTGAGAAAGGCGCTAAGCCTGCTTATTGTCTTGTATATGTGACACCGCTGCAGGTGCAGATCTAGTGTTATCAGCTCGATGCGGGAGCCCCTTCCACCAAGAGCCTCACTGGGTCGCTCTGCCAAGGTGACTCTGGTTGTGGAGTGTCTGTTCTAGGGTTGCTCCATGAGGGTCATTTTAAAGGTCTCTCAGCGATGTCAATGCCAAGTTTGCAACTATACAGAATCTTGGCTCGCTACACATAAAAATGGCAAATACAAAAAATGGCAAGAATGCCACAAACGCTCCTGCCTGGTGGCCACCTGGCCCGCTTAGAAATACATTGGCCGTAAATGAACAAAGAATAAATCCCCCAAACGAAATCATCATTCTACACACATTAGGTCGGATCCGACAGAAACCCACGCTGCCGATTGCGCGCCAGCTCCGAGCTCACGGCCTCGAGCTTGACCCCGACCAGCACGCACTCTACGGCGCTCTTGCCGCCGCCCCGCGCGCCCTGGATGCGCAGCCGCCACTGGCCGGTGCGGACGGTCCACTCGACGGGCGTGTCGGGGCTGGCACCGCTGCTGGTGGCGAGCACGCCGTAGTCGACGCGCCTCCGCTTGCGGGACGGCAGTCCTTCGGCGCCTGTCTCCTCCTCATCAGAAACAGCAGCAGCAGCAACAACGGACGGCAGCGTGAACGGCTTTCCATCGAGCTCGATGGCGGTCTCGGGCTCGAGGCGGACGCGGACGAGGTCGTCGCTGAGGGGCGTGTTGCCTGGGGTGGGCGGCTGGCTGGTGGCGCCGCCCTGGGCCATGAGCAGGCCGAGCGGCTGGGTGGTCGGCGGCAGGTTGAGCTTGGTGGCGATGACCTCAAAGAGGCGGGCGACGCGGGTCTTGGCGTCGCGGAAGAAGGCGGCGCGGATGCCGGGCATGCTGGAGCGGTCGTCGTCGGCAAAAAAGTGCAGCTTGGTGTTTTCGCCGCCGATCTGCAGCACGAGCTCGGCCGGCTTGTCGTCGACAAAGGGCCGCGCGTAGCGCACCCAGCCCGTGATGGGCTGATCAGGTCCGCCGCTTCCGCTGCCGCTGGCTGTCGGCGTGCCCTCGCCGTGGTCTCCGGCCACGGAGATGCCCGACTTGAGCAGGTCCTCGAGCCGCAGGACGACTTCGGCGCGCTGGCGGGCCTGGTTGAAGGAGAAAGCGTGGGGGATGAGGCGCTGCTCGAGCCCCTTGAAGTTGAAGTAGCGGCAGTCGCGCAGCAGCGTCTGCCGGTGGGCCTCGTTGCGGATGTGCACGGGATAGCCGCGCAGCAGGTGCAGCAGCTCGGCAAAGGTGTCGGCCGAGCGGTTGGGCACGGACGGCGGCAGGATGGAGGGCGGCCGCAGCAGGCCGGCGCGGTCCAGCCCCGGGAACAGGTCGTCGGGGCTGCTGAAGAAGATGGCAAAGCCGAGCGAGAAGAAGTTGGGCGAGTTGCCCGGGTCCTGGAACAGGTCGCGCGGGATCTGGAACTCGCGGTGGCCGATGGACATGAAGATGGACGCCTCGTACAGCTGCGACACCAGCTTGGGCAGCGAGTAGAACTGCGCGTCTGCAAACAGCCGCACAAAGTGCGTGCCGTCGCGCGGCTCCACGTGGTACCCCTGCAGGTGCAGCGAGATGTCGTGAAAGGTCGTCGGGTCCCGGTCAATGTACAGCGTCCGCACCGCCGCCAGCGGGTCCTCGCCCTGCTCCGCCGCCTGCTTCAGCTGGCACTGGAAGTACTGCGAAAAGTACGACGGCGCGTCCGACGAGATCGACGCCCCCGACAGCTTGAACAGCTCCGACCCGATCTGGATCGGGAACACCCGCTCGTGCGGCAGAATCGTCGGGATCTTGCCCATCAGCTGCGGGCCCGACGTTCGATGGTTGGTGCTGTTCTCCCCGCTCGCTGTTCCATTGCTCGCCGCGCGCGACGCCGCTGCTGACGCCGCCGCCTTGGTCAGGCCGCGGTGGGGGTGGGGCATCGAAGACGCGCCGGCCGACGAGGGCGCCGACGGTGTGGATGGGGGTGCCGCGGGCGCCGCCATCGGCTGGCTACCTTGCAGCGGCGGCGGTCGCGGGATCGCACGCTCGTGGGTCGCCGGTGGCCGGTCGTTTGGCATCTGTGACATGGCGTCGGGGGGGGGGGGGGGGGGGGGGGGTGATGAAGATGGCTGGAGAGAGGGGCTTGCGAGAGGCGGTCCGGTCATAAAATGTGGACAGGGCGCGGAGCGGGCATGTTCGTCAAAGAGCGCGCGCGAGACCGCGGTGAGCAGAGGGAAGGCGAGGC
Organism: Harringtonia lauricola; assembly: GCA_014183025.1. NCBI lineage: Eukaryota > Fungi > Ascomycota > Sordariomycetes > Ophiostomatales > Ophiostomataceae > Harringtonia > Harringtonia lauricola. Next base: position 2,044,665 of record JACBXF010000067.1, on the reverse strand, counting down.
CACAGAGTGCCGAGGTTGACCCGTTTCTGAGTGGCGACTGGAGCTGTCGCGAAAGTTCGTGACCTGGGGTCCCCGAGCCAGAGGCTGTTGCGCGAAAAGGCAGAGGCTGTGCTGCCAGGACGGGGAGGGCTGGCCAACGATAGAACCCGCTGCGCGTGCCAGGTACATAAAATGGGCCTGGGCCGAATGAGGCAAAAGTCCACAAGCACAATCTCCAGCGGTTGCGCTCCCGAGGTTGCGCAAGAGAAGACGAGAGAAAAACTGGGGAAAGCAGTTCTTATTTCGAGCTTGGTAAGCAAGGCCACGACGCCAGCTGGAAGAGGACTAGTGTGATAGACCAAGCATTCTGCCTCTGGAAAGCAATCGCTCAATTTGATGTCCGTTAAGAGGTTCTCGCAACGACTGCCAACTCAATGCTGTTGTCAAATGTATATCACACGCAAAATATCTTACTCCCAGGCTCCATCGTCACGTAAAAAAAGTAAGCAAAAAGAAAAAAAAGAAAAAAAAAGAAAAAAGAAACAAACAGCTCGTCCCATCCTTGCGAATTAGAGGTATCGTAAAACCATGCTCATGCTTTGTTCCCGCCTTCCGGGCCAACCCAGTCGAACTTACTTCTCCTGCCTCCCCTTCTTGTCCGCGTCTCCGTGGAGCAGAACCGCCTCGGCCTTCCAGGCGTCGGCCGTCACCGGCTCCGGTGCTTCCTGCGGACTTGCCAGCGGACTGGCCAGCGGACTGGTGAGGCTGCCGCCGATGCTGCCGCCGATGCTGCCGTTCATGCTCTCCGACCGGCCGTGACCCGCGAGACCGCTGCGTCCGCTGCGCCCGCTGCGCCCACTGCGCACGCTCGCCCCGTCGCCGCTGGCATTGGCGTGGCTGCTGCCGCTGGCCGCGCCGTTGGCGAGCGCTGTGCCGCCGCTGCTCAGGTTGGCCTGCCGCGCGTAGTAGCTGCTGCGGTCGCCCGCCAGCAGGATGCCCCCGGACGCGCTGTAGATACTGGTGCGCTCCGTCGTTGTTGCTGCTGCCGCTGCTGCCGCTGCCAGGCCCGCGCTGGCCACGCTCATGCGGCTGCTCGTCGCGTGCAGCGGGAACCCGGAAGTGGTCGGCAGGCTGCTGCTGCCGCCGCCGCCACCACCACCACCACCACCACCACCACCACCGCCACTACCACCACCGGTGCTCGTCCCGCCGCCTTCAATGTTGGCCGACAGCACTGACAGCGGCAGGCTCTCGCGGCTGCCGCCAAAGAGCGACGACGGCGCCAGCGCGCGCACTGACGCATCCGTGTCGAGCGACCGCCGCCGCCGCCGCCGGCTCGACGATGCCAGCGTGAGGATGGACGCGTTGTCCGTCAGCAGGTTGTTGGCTGTCGCCATCGAGTACGTCGTCGGGTGCGGCCCGGCCGTGCCCGACGGGGTCAGGTGCGACGGGATCGCCGACGCCGGCGTCGTCGGGAACGGCTGGTGGAAGTGGATCGTCTGCGTCGTGCTCTGCAGCGACGAGTGGTGGCCGTGGTGGCCGCCGTGGTGGTGGTGGCTGTTCTGGCTCGCCCCCCCGTTCATCGACACGCCCGCCCCGCTGCTCGCGCCCCCCACGCTGGCCGCACCGTTGACCGCACCGCCGCCACCGCCCCCGCCGCCCCCGCCGCCACCTCCTCCGTTGGCGTGTGCCGCTCCGCCGCCCAATCCCATCATCGCCGCCGGCGCCAGCGACTGTATGGTCGTGAGCGTCGTCGTCAGGGAGCGCACCGATGGCGCCGGGGACGAAAATGTGCTGTCGCCGCCCCGCCGCGACGAGTCTTGACCGCCGTTCAGCGTCCGGCTTGTCGTGCCCGTGATCGACGACGCCGCCCCGTTCGACGGCGCCAGCATCGACCGTGCCGCTTCCCGGTCCGTCGACTCCGTCGGTGCCGTCGACCGCGCACCCCCCGTCGCCGCCGGCTCTCCCTCGCCGCTGCCCGACTCGATCGAGCTGCTCCGTCGGCTGTGGTCCAGCGATGTCGAGCTCGACGTCAGCACGCTCGGCCACGCCGGCCACGACGGCTGGCTGCCGCCTCTTGGTGCGTGATGGTGGCTGTGGTGGTGGTGGTGTGAGCGGGGTTGTTGGTCGTAGTAGCGGGCGTCGCTGCTGGTGCCGCCGCCGTTGTCGTCGTGCGAGGCGCTAACGTGGCCCGACAGCGGGTAGGGGTTGTTCTTCTTGGCCGCTCGCTTCTTGTGCGCAATCTTCATGTTCGTGAGATGCCGCCGCGACCCGGTCGGGCGTCCGTCGCCCGACGGGCCCGCCTTAAAGTGCGCCAGCTTCTTGACCCATGTCGTGAAAGGCCGGCGACGGCCTGGCCGGTCGGTGTGGTCTGTCGGTCAGCCTGTGGCTGGAACGAGAGAGGCCACCGCATCACACGCATCTCACCTTGTGTGGTTTCTGTCATCGTCGCCCGCCCGTCGTCTTTCGCGTGCCGAGGAAGAGCAAGTGAGGCCACCTCGATGAGGGCGGAACAGGTGGGAGCGGAATCTTGGAATCGACGACTTCGTGTCAGATCGCCGGAACCGATCGAGAGAACTGCCGACAGACGGAAATAGGACGCCCGCCGCTGCCACGTCTGTGCTGTGTGTTTCGTCTGGGGAGGGCAGGGGCGCGTGCCGATCAGGCATACATCATAAGTAGACGACGCGAGTATCTCTGAAGGTGTAGCGAAAAACGGGGGGACACCGAGCTTCCTTCAGCCTAAAGGGGCAGCCAAGCCTTTTCAGCCCCATGAATGCTCCACCACCAACGGGCGGTGAAGGCTGTCTCCACGTGACACGACTCAAGTGGGTCTAGCTTGGCATCTGCCATTCTGCACCAGAGAGCCTCTCTACACCAACAACCGCCCATAGGCGACATGTCCATCCAGCGGCTCCCGGGAGATGTCGTCACCCAGATCAAGTCCTCCATCACCGTGCAGTCCTTGAACGGCACAGCATGCGGACTGCTGCGCAACGCCCTCGATGCCGAGGCCACAAAGGTGGCCATCTCGCTGGACTACAGCCGCGACAGCTGTGCCGTCGAAGACAATGGCACCGGCATTGCGCCCGCTGAATTTCTGGAGAATGGCGGGCTAGGCAAGCTGCACTGTGCGTTGTGACCGTCTTGTCTTGGAGGAAAGCCCCGGCTGACTGATCGTAGACACATCCAAGTACCCATGGTCTGCCAACCTGCACGGAAGACACGGCACGTTTTTAGCATCCGTGGGTACGCTCTCGCTGCTATCTATCGAGTCGTGCCGCACAGGCCAAGAGACCCGGCGTGTCCTGACGGTCCATAACGGCAGGGTTTTGCGGCGGATCACCATTTCGCCCGAACAAAGTACGGCTGACTTTGTTCACGGCACCCGGTGCACCGTCCACGACCTGTTTGGCTGCATGCCCGTGCGGGCGCGGCTGCGGCCAGGGCCTGAATTTTCTGCATGGAGTCGAGACTGGGACGATCTTGTCCAGTCCACCACGGCTATTTTGCTGGCGTGGCCGCACGATGTTACCGTTGTCCTCCGCGCCGGAGATGAAAGCATGGACAAGCGGAGGCCGGTTTTAACACTGCGATCGTCCAAGAAGGACGATATTTCCGGGACGACAAAGCTCTTAGCTCAGGCTTCGCTGTGCGACACACAGGCCACCTCATCCTGGGTATCGGTGGGTGCTTCTGTGCCTGGAATTTCAATACGTGGCTGTGTCTGCCTCATCCCGTCGGCTTCGAAGCGCGCCCAATTTATCCGTGTCGGCATCGACCCCTTGTCTAAGCAACAGGCAGATGAGCTTTACAATGAGATAAACAAGGTGTTTGCTGATTCTCTCTTTGGCACGAGTGCGCACGGCGAGGAGAAGGACGATCTCGCAGCCACGAGGCCACGGAAGACAGTTGACCGGTGGCCCATGTTCAACGTTGGAATAGACTTGGATAGGCCATCGACCTTTGGTGTCGACGACATTCTGGACCACCAGCGGCACTGCCTGGTGGACATCCGGGATCTGGTACGCACCATGTTTGTAGAGTTTATCAAGAAGCATGGCTTCTATGTTGAGCCAGCGATGTGCTGCCGGCCATCTAAGCTGTATGGTCTGGACCGGGGTTCATTCGCTGCCGAGGGGCTTCAGCACGATCTCTTGTCCAAGAGAGCGAACACTTCTCCGACTAAGAGACAGAGAACAGGCTTGCAGACGAGAACCTCTGCACCGTCCAAAAGCCAGCGTCTGAAGGAGCAGAGCAGATCAGAAAGGCGAAGCTCTCCCTTCTCGTCGTGGCTGCGATCCAAACCAACAGATCTAGCCGCATCGACAACAAAGGCATCAGGCATGACCAATACTGCAGGTGCATCTGAAGACGTGGACTGCGACAAGGGTCCTCTCTCGAAGAACATCAAGATATCCAAACAAAGCCTTGAAGCTGCCCAGGTCATTGGCCACGTTGATCGAAAGTTCATCCTCGTCAAAGCTCCCGCACCCAGCACCGATGGATCCTCGAAGGAAGAGCCGGACAGCCTCCTAATTCTCATTGACCAGCACGCTGCGGACGAACGATGCCGTGTGGAGGCTCTCCTCGATGGGTATTTTACCACTGACCCAGAGACGGACGAGCGTGTTCCGCGCACCACCGTCTTGGATGTGCCGCTGCAGTTTGAGCTGGCGGCGAGCGAGCGGAGTCCTCTACAGCAATGTCAAGGGCGTTTTCGGCAGTGGGGCGTGTTCTACACGGTATCAGACTCGGAAACAGACGGCTCGGTAACACTGCGAATTCAGCAGCTGCCGGCCAGCATTGCAGAACGGTGCCAGATGGAGCCACGGCTGGCGACGGATCTTGTGCGCACAGAGACGTGGAAGCGGCACGAGGCAAGCCAGACCGTGCCAGAGGCCGAGACCGAGGGGGCTGCGCAGTCGTGGCCCGCTCGATTTCATGGATGCCCTCGAGGCATTCTAGACCTCATGAATTCAAAGGCTTGCCATGGTGAGCTGCCTTTATATAACTGGCTACAATCAACTGCTAATCGGCATAGGCGCCATCCGGTTCAACGACTCCCTGTCTCATAAGGAGTGTGTTGATCTCATCCAACGACTAAAAGACTGTTCATTTCCATTTCAGTGCGCACACGGTAGGCCGTCTATGGTTCCACTCCTCAGCTTGGGTTCGAAAGCGTCTGTTCGTGACCTTTGTGAAGACAGTACATGTCAGCGACCAATTGCATAATACAGGAGTTTTGCCTATGCTTTTAGTTTATCATCTATATACCCCGTATGTTTTAATTGAGAAATAATTTGCCACTTTGCCAAGAGAGATGCCATGACATGAAGTGTGGGAAGTGCCTTCAGGGCGTTGCTGCGCCACACACCAGCCACAGTTGCGATAACGGCAAGCGTCACTGTTGCCTTAGCTCCTTTCGCAGCTCAGCTCCAGGTCGACACAGCATCAACAGAGAATGTGACCATGGCCAACTCGGTGCGTGCGGTACCCGATTGAAGAGACGAGACAAGTGCGCAGCTGCTAACTTGACCAGTGGAAGTCGTTTGACTTCTTCGAGGTCAGCCAGGCGAAACCGGGCGACGACGAGACGCGCAACGTCTTTGAGAGCAACGAGATTGCGAGCGTGTGTTCCGGGTCGGACAGCCTGTTCCTGGGCAGCTTCGACGGCTATGTGCGGATCATCGGGGCGAGCTGGAAGGTGGTGCGGAGCTTTGTGGCGCACGAGGCGGGCAGCATCACGCACATGCGGCAGGTGGAGGGGACGAGTCTGCTGGTGACGGTGGCGGAGGACCTGAGCACAGAGCCGGTGCTCAAGGTGTGGGCGTTGGACAAGCCGGTGAAGAAGACGGGGCTGCCGACGTGTCTGAGCACGATCCAGATCAACAACGGCAAGAAGCAGTTTCCGGTGGGTGGTGTGGCCTTGCGTGTTTCCGCTCTCTCGCTGACTTGACAGATCTCCGCCTTTACCGCGACGGACGACCTCTCGCAGATTGCCGTCGGGTTCGCCAACGGGTCGGTGACGCTGATCCGGGGTGATCTGGTCAACGACACGGGGACGCGGCAGCGGATCGTGCACGAGTCGGAGGAACCGATCACGGGACTGGCGCTGTATGTCGACGACAAGTTCACGACGACGCTGTTCATCGCGACGACGGCGCGGATCCTCAAGCTGCCGATCCTGGCCAAGGGCAAAGCACAGGCGCCCAAGACGGTGGAGGACGCGGGCTGCGCGGTCGGATGCATGACGGTAGACCGGCGGACGGGCGACGTGGTGGTGGCGCGCGACGATGCCATCTACTCGTACTCGATCGATGGGCGCGGCCCGCCGCGCGCCTACGACGCGCCCAAGAGCCGCGTGGTCGTGTACGGCGAATACATTGCGCTGGTGCTGCCAGCGTCAGCGTCGGGGAGCAGCGGCGGCAGTGGTGGTGGTGTTGGTGGCGGAGGCAACGGCAACAGCGGCCGGCGGCGGCTCGGGGCTTCGTCGACGGCGGTGGCCGAGGCGCTGTTCAACACGTCGACGCTGCAGCTGCTGGAGCCGGACCTCAAGGTGGTGGGGCACTCGGAGACGCTGCTGTCGCCGGTCAAGGCGGTGTTTCCGATCTGGAAGAGCCTGTGCGTGCTGACGCTGGACGGCAAAGTGCGGCAGTACCAGGAGAAGACGCTGGCGCAGCGGCTGGACATGCTGTACCAGCGCAACCTGTACCACCTGGCGATCGAGCTGGCGCGCAAGTCGGGGATGGACGGGGGGCAGCAGAATGGCATCTTCCGGCGGTTCGGCGACTACCTATACCAAAAGGGCAGCTACGACGAGGCGATGGCGCAGTACATCCGGGCGATCGACAGCACGGAGCCGTCGCAGGTGATCCGCAAGTTCCTGGACACGCAGCGGATCCACAACCTGATCGAGTACCTGGAGGAGCTGCACGAGCACCACCGGGCGACGGCGGACCACACGACGCTGCTGCTCAACTGCTACGCCAAGCTCAAGGACATTGACAAGCTGGAGGCCTTTATCAAGTCGCCGGGCGACCTCAAGTTCGACCTGGACACGGCCATCTCGATGTGCCGGCAGGGCGGCTACTACGAGCAGGCCGTGTACCTGGCCAAGAAGCACGGGGAGCACGACCTGGTGGTGGACATTCTGATCGAGGACGCGAAGCGCTACGGCGACGCGCTGGGCTACATCTGGCAGCTGGACCCGGCCACGGCCTACGCGTGCCTGATGAAGTACGCCCGCGTGCTCATCGAGCACTGCCCACAGAGCGCGACGCAGCTGTTCATCGAGTACTACACGGGACGCTACGCGCCGCGGCCGGAGGCGCCGGCGCTGGGCGGCAACGAGCCGGCCGCGAGCGGTACCGGGTTCGCGTCCGGGGCGGCGACGGCGGTGCAGAATTTCACCAGCCTCATATCGCTGCCGTACAAGGCAGCATCGGGCGCGGCGACACCACAGACCGAGAGCAAGGCGGCAGCCCCAGCATCGGCATCGGCATCGGCACCTGCACCGGCACCGGTGGTAGCCAGTGACGCCCCCCCGACGTATACACCGCCGCGGCCGCGGACGGCGTTCTCGTCGTTCATCGACCACGCGGACGAGTTCATCGTGTTCCTGGAAGCGTGTCTGGCGGAGGAGCACGTGTCGGCGGCGGACCAGACGGATCTGTACACGACGCTGTTTGAGATGTACCTGCAAAAGGCGGCGGAGAAGAAGGGCGAGGCGCACCGGGAGGCGTGGGAGGCCAAGGCGAAGGCGCTGGTGGCGGGACGGGGCGGCGAGGGGGGCGACGAGGCGGGGCCGATCGAGCAGGCCAACGTGCTGCTGCTGTCGCACCTGTCGGGGTTCCGGGCGGGAACGACGCTGGTGAAGGAGCAGGCGGGCCTGCTGTTTGACATTTTCCGGTCGTACACGTCGGCGGGGGACACGCAGGGGGCGCTGCGGGCGCTGCACAAGTACGGGCCAGAGGAGCTGCAGCTGTACCCGGCGGCGCTGACGTACCTGACGTCGAGCGCGCGGGTGCTGGAGGAGGCGGGGGCGGCGGAGCTGGCGGGAGTGCTGCAGCGGATCCACCGGGACGGGCTGATGGCGCCGCTGCAGGTGGTGCAGACGCTGAGCCAGAACGCGGTGGCGACGATGGGGATGCTGAAGCCGTACCTGCAGGAGACGATCGAGCGGGAGCGCAAGGAGATTGCGGCGAACAAGCGGCGGGTGGCGTCGTTCCGGGCGGAGACGGAGCAGCGGCGGACGGAGCTGGCGGAGCTGGGAGCGAAGCCGGCGGTGTTCCAGGCGACGCGGTGCAGCCAGTGCGCGCTGCCGCTGGAGCTGCCGGTGGTGCACTTTCTGTGCAAGCACTCGTTCCACCAGCGCTGCCTCAAGGGGACGCACGGGGGCGGCGGCGGCAGCGAGGACGAGGCCGAGTGTCCGCTGTGTGCGCAGGACAATGCGACGGTGCGAGCGATCCGGCAGCAGCAGCAGGAGTACGCAACACGACACGACCTGTTCCAGGCGGAGCTGGCCAACAGCGAGGACCGGTTCGGCACGGTGGCGGACTGGTTCCAGCGGGGGGTGATGGGGGGGGAGTGATGGAAGAGAGGGGATGAAGCTGAAATTTGCAGTATATAAATATTTGTGTTTTTTTTTTTTTCAATCGTTCATGGTCTATCCAGCTTCGTGGTCTATTTTTGATTCCACGCCAAAGAGCTCGTTGAGCCAGGCGGCGGTGGCCGTGTCCAGGACGGGGGAGGTCGACGACGACGACGAAGAGGAGGAGAAGGAGGAGGAGGGAGGCTTCAGCTGGGCCCAGTCGATTTCGTACAAGAGCTGGCCGTCGAGAGCAGCGGCCAGTTTGGCATTTGCGGCGGCGGCAGCATGGGGCAGAGCGATGGACACGTCCTGGAGGCGGCCGTGGCGGGCGACAAAGGCCAGCTGAAAGTCAGGAGAGACACCACGCGGTCGAGGGGGTCGCGATCGGGGATCGGACTCGGTGGGAAGGGTGGAAAAGGCGAACTGGGGGGTCTGTCCAAAGAGCCAATGGCGGTCCTAAAGGTGAGCGAGGGAAACAAAGAGAAGAAAAGAAAGAGCGCACCTGCAGCTCGGCATAGCCGCGGGCCAGGCGGGCGTCCTCGGCGAAGCCGGCGGCGGCAGCGGCGTCGACGTCGAGGGTGCTGCGGGTGGCCGGGCCGTACATGAGCTCAAACTCGGCGACGACGGCGTCGACAAAGCGGCCGTAATGGTCGTCCTTTTCCTCGGCGACGCGGCCAAAGACGTTTTGCACCGGCGACCGCACCGAGGCGACGCCGCGGGCCTGCACGTAGGCGGCGGCGGGCGACCGCAGCAGGCCGGCCACGGCGGCCAGGTCGGTGCCCAGCAGACAGGTGCCGTGGTGCAGGGCGCGGCGGCTGGTCAGCTTGTAGGCGGACCCGGAGATCTTGCGGTCGATGATGCCGGCGCTGCCGGCCGCCGCGCCGGTGCTGCCCTCGCTGCCCACGACCAGGTCGTGGCGCGCATTGACGCGCGCCGAGGCCACGCCGAGGCGCTGCAGCGCCCGGGCCACCATCCAGGCGTGGCGGTCGCGGTCGAAGCCGGCCGCCGGACCCAGCACGCTCCAGTTGGCATTGCCGACGTCGTGGTAGACGGCGCCGCCGCCGCTGCGGCGGCGGACGAGGTGGGCGGGGGGGGTTGGGGACGTCGAAAAGGAGGAGGAGGAGGAGGAGGAAGAGGATCGGAGACGGGTGAGGTGGACTTCGGCCCAGGGGTTCTGGTTGCGGCCGATGACCACGCACGGGTCGTTGCGGTACATGAGCAGCAGGCGGCCGTCGGGGTGCGCGCGCTCCAGCAGGCGCTGCTCGAGGGCGAGGTTGGCGTAGGGGCTGCGGCTGGTCGAGAGCACGACGTGGCGCCGGTCCGGGTCGGCGGCCACGGCGGCCAGCAGATCGCACAGGGGGGTGGCCGCGACGCTGGCCGGCGCGGTGGACAAGGCGCGGGCGCCTCGCACCGCTGTCCGTGCGAGGGGGGCCATTTGCAGACGGATGGCGGTGGGCAAGGGTGACGTTTGGGTGACGTTCAGTCGCGTTCTGCATGCTTACTCATCCAAGCTCCCTGCTGACTTATCGAAGCTTGTATGCTGACTCATCCAAGGTACAGCTGACTCATATTAAAGCTTCTCTTAGCGATGGCAGGCTCTGTTTGGCCGGAGCCGATAGCGGGGAAAAATGTGCCGTGAGTCAACACTTTGCACACCCCATCCCATTGACTGGCCGTGTCGCTTCCCCCTTTCCCCTTCCCCCAACAGAGACAATGTCGACCTTTGGCGACTACTTTCGGGTGACGACGTAAGTCTGCCAGCCTCGTTTCCCTGCTTCGCTCACACCACAGCTATGGCGAGTCGCACTGCCGCTCGGTGGGCTGCATCGTGGACGGAGTGCCGCCCGGGATGGCGCTGACGGAGGCGGACATCCAGCCGCAGATGGACCGGCGGCGGCCGGGGCAGTCGAGCATCACGACGCCGCGCAACGAGGCGGACCAGGTGGAGATCCAGTCGGGCTGTGAGTGCGGGGTGACGCTGGGGACGCCCATCGGCCTGCGGGTGCTGAACAAGGACCAGCGGCCCAAGGACTACGGCGGCGCCACGACGGACCGCTTCCCGCGCCCCAGCCACGCCGACTGGACCTACCTGGCCAAGTACGGCGTCAAGGCCAGCAGCGGCGGCGGCCGCAGCAGCGCCCGCGAGACCATTGGCCGCGTGGCGGCGGGCGCCATTGCCGAAAAGTACCTGCGGCTGGCCTACGGCATCGAGATTGTCGCCTTTGTCTCCAGCGTCGGCCACCTGCGCCTCTACGGCGACGAGGACGCCGACCGCGGCGCCCGCCTGCAGGCCCTGCTGGCCAGCGTCGACCGCGCCACCGTCGACAGCTTCGCGCCCGTGCGCTGCCCCGACGCCGCCGCCGCCGACGCCATGGCCGCCTACATTGCCGGCTTCAAGGAGCGCAGCGACAGCATCGGCGGCACCGTCACCTGCGTCGTGCGCAACGCGCCGCCGGGACTCGGCGAGCCCTGCTTTGACAAGCTCGAGGCCCGCCTGGCCCACGCCATGCTGAGCATCCCGGCCACCAAGGGCTTCGAGATCGGCTCCGGTTTCGCCGGCTGCGAGATGCCCGGCTCCGTGCACAACGACCCCTTTGTCGTCAGCGCCGACGCACCCGCCGCGGCTGTTGACGCCCCCGGCGCCGTCCACCCCCGTCTCACCACGCGGACCAACAACTCGGGCGGCATCCAGGGCGGCATCTCCAACGGGGCGCCCGTCTTCTTCCGCGTCGCCTTTAAGCCGCCCGCCACCATCGGCCAGGACCAGACGACGGCCACGTACGACGGCTCCGCCACGGGCGTGCTGGCCAACAAGGGCCGCCACGACCCCTGCGTGGTGCCCCGCGCCGTGCCCATCGTCGAGGCCATGACCGCCCTCGTGCTCATGGACGCCGTCCTGGCCCAGCAGGCCCGCACCGCCGCCCGCCATCTGCTGCCGCCCCTGCCCCAGGGGCTGCCCATCCAGCCGGTGGTGTCGACGGAGTAGCAGGCAGAGAGATAGGCAGATAAAAAAAAAAGGCGTCAGGAATAGACAAATTGGATTAGACTAATACGGCAGCGGACTCAGGTCCAGGCCGTCGACAGAAAACTGAAACGAGTCGTTGCGCGAATAGCTGCCGCCCACGTCAATGTCCAGCCGGCCGCGGATGCAGTCGTCAAAGTCCACGTCTGCCCACACGATGCCCTCGGCGTCGTCCCACTGCGGGCCCGCCAGCACGTCGCCAAACGGCGACACAATGGCCGAGCCGCCGCGCGTCGTCACCCGCGACAGCTTGGACTCGGCCGTTGGGCCTGGCGCGGCTGTTGCGCCTGGCGCGGCGGCCGCCTGTTTCTCCTCCTCTTCCTCCTCCTCCTCGATGGCGGCCTCGGCGACGCTGCCGCCGCCGCCCGCTACCAGCGGAATGACAATCTCGTTGCCGTCCTCGTCGTGCACCACGGACGACTTGCGGCGGCCGTTGATGCGGGCCGGGGGGACGATGATGGCCGTGCTGGTCGTGCTGGCCGTCGACACTGGCAGCGGCACCGGCCCCGGCGCACTGGCGGTGCACATGTTGGAGCTCACGACAAAGCAGCGGCCCTCGGTGCCAATGGTCTGCAGCAGGCCGAGCCAGGCCGGGCGGCCGTCGGCCGTGGGCGCCAGGTACAGGTTGACGTTTTGCGCATAGAGGGCCTGCCGCACGAGGGGCATGTAGTTCTCCCAGCAGATGGCGGCGGCCAGGTTGATGCGCACGCCGCGGATGGTGGTCGAGACGGCCCGGAGCGTGGCGGGGCCCGCGGCCGCCCAGATGAGGCGCTCGGAGCCGGTCTACAGGTCAGCACGAGTCCGAAGGACAAGGAAAAGGGGAAGAAAGAAAGGCTACCGGCTGCACCTTGCGCCGCTTCGCCAGGATGCCCAGCTTGGGACAGACGTAGACGGCGGCGCAGTAGAGGCTGCCGCCGGCGCGCTCAATGGCGCCGACGACCAGAAAGACGCCCGTCTCGCGGGCCACGCGCTCGAGAAATTGGCGCGTGCCGTCGCCGCCGCCGGCGTCTGCTTCCGACGACCGGTGCACCCAGTCCGGGGCGCCGGCCCCGGCCGGGCCCACGACGTCGCCAAAGTCGACGGCCCGCCGGAAATAGTCCAGAAAGGCCTCGCGGCCCGCCGGCGTGCGGCTGCCCACGGCGCAGCCAAAGTCCTCGCCGCGCGGGTAGCCGCTGCCGAGAAAGGCCTCGGGGAACAGCAGCAGGTCGATGTGCTGGGCGGCGGCGCGGCGGGCCAGCGTCTCCAGCAGCGCCAGCGAGGCCTGCGGCGTGGCCTGGGCGGCCGGCGAGCAGGTAGCCAGGCGGATGGGCGGCATGGTGCGGTGTGTGTGTGGTGTGTATGGTGTGTGTGCAGAGGTGTGTGGTGAGATGTGTGGTGAGTAAGAGATTGGCAGGTGGCCCCCGCTTATAAGCATTTTTAGCCTTTGAGCTCCTCTGATGACGACATGTGCAAACCCCGATTTTCTTGGCAGAGCTCCGTGCTACTTTGGATGCATTGCCTGCCATTGCCTTATTCCTATGTATGCTGATATGCTGACCGTGTTTACGCCGTTTTCTCCTACGCCCGCTTCCGCGCCCCTAGGACCGCCTTGCCCACGCTGCTGTCGTTGGTCTTGCCCAGCTGGCCGGTGATCCAGGCGCCAATGTCGGCCATGGCGTCGAGATCGACGCCAGTGTCCATGCCGAGGCTCTCGAGAAAGTAGACCATGTTCTCGGTGGCGACGTTGCCGGTGGCGCCGGGGCTGTAGGGACAGCCGCCGAGGCCGCCGACGGCGCTGTCAAAGGTGCGGATGCCGTGCTCGAGGGCGACGGCCGTGTTGACCAGCGCCTGGCCGTAGGTGTCGTGCAGGTGCAGGGCCACGTCCTCGTGGCGGATGCCGGCCGCCGTCACGCAGCGCAGCAGGTCCTTGGTGCGCGGCGCCGTGCCCATGCCCGTCGTGTCGCCCAGCGCGATCTCGTCCGCGCCCATCTCCAGCAGGTCCGTGGCCATCTCGGCCACCCGCCGCGGGTCCACGTCGTAGCCCTCAAACGGGCAGCCCAGCACCACCGAGATGTACGCCCGCACCCGCAGCGGCACCTCCGTCCCCACCGCCGCCTTGGCCCCGCGGATCACCTCGCGGAACCGCTCCAGCGAGGTGGCAATGTCGCAGTTGAGGTTCTTGCGCGAAAACGTTTCCGTGGCCGCCGCAAACACGGCCAGCTCGACAGCCGGCGGCGTCGACGCCCCTGCGGATGACGCTGCTTGGCTCCCCCGCGGCGGCACCTCGGCCACAAAGGCACCCGGGTGCGCTTGCAGAATGGCCTCGGCATTGGCCAGGCCCTTGGCGTTGGGCACGAGAAAGGCGTAGGAGATGGGGACGGGCGCGGGGATCTTGTGCTGCAGCACGTGCTCGAGGATTTCGGCCGAGTTGTTCATCTGGGAGTCAGAGAGAAGAAAAAAAGAAAAGAAAGAAAAGAGAAGAGAAAAAGAAGACGAAAAGAAAAAGAAAAAAAAATACCTGGGGCACCCATTTCGGCGCCACAAACGAGCCGGCCTCAATGGTCGAGACGCCCGTCTGGGCCAGCCGCTCAATCAGCTCGATCTTGGTCGCCAGCGGGATCGTGGTCTTTTCGTTTTGCAGGCCGTCCCGCGGGCCGACCTCGACAATCTTGACGTAGTTGGACGCCGCCGATGGTGCTGTCCCCGGACCCGACGCCGACGCTGCTGACGCCGACGATTGTGCCGTGGCGAACCGCCGTGGCGCGTGTGGCCGCCTGCAGCCGCGCGTGCTTGCCCGCAGCAGCGCGCGCAATGGCAATCTCATGGCGAATGGACGACCTCGTAATGTTGTCATGGCTCTGGGATGTGTGTGTGGCAGAACAAACAAGAAGAGGAGTGGCCTGTCGGCCTCGTTCGCCGATGCTCATACAATTCATTGTATGCACCACCTTCCCCACTATCCTTATCACCACGTGACGCGCATAGCATCGGCGTCGCGTCGGCACACGCCTTTCCTCCCGTCGGCCGGTCCTCCGTCTCTTGCTTGCCATCTATTAGCGGTCTGATGTCGACGGTTCGGTCGCACCGCGTCCTGCGACCGTCTCCCTTGTCGATGGTGTCATCTGACTCACCGCACCTGACACAGAATAGGCTGGCACAGAATATGCGGCAAATCGAGTGAAACGTGTTTTTACTGTCTGTCTTTTTTCCTCGATCGCGATTCTGTCCTCGCTGGCAGCTTGCTGGCCAACCATGGCCGCACGTCGCACAGCCTCGTCTGGAACCGCATGTTGCAGTCTGCGCGTCAGAGCATGCTGACTCGCTGGCTGGCGGGTCGCGTGCGCCCATGGCCGGTGTATATCTAGGGGCGGCCCGGCTGGAAAAAGGGGACGAGGGGGGCTGTGGTGCGCACAGCCATGGCGCAGGATCACGATCGGTCGGTGCCGCCGACGCAGCAGGGATCGTTCCCGCGGCTGTCGCTTGTCGACGTGGAGCAGGGCGCCCGCGAGGCCGACGGGTACCAGAGCATCCGCAGCAACAGCCGCAGCAACAACAGCGCGTACCGACGCAAGAGCAGCGGCACGACGTCGGGCAGCCGCGTGCAGAACCGCCGCACCAGCGTGCTGTCCTCGCTGTCCAGCCCGCCCGTGGCTCTGCCGACGCAGTCGTCCTCCGCCGCCGGCTCGGCCACGGGGTTCCCGCCCGCACCGCCGACCGCGATGGCGGCCGGGCCGTCCTACTACCTGCGGCCGAGCATCGCCGTCATCGACATTGATCCGGCCGGCGGCCGCGTCATCTCCTACCCGCGGATCTGTTGCGTGGAAAGCGTGGAGAGCGTGGAGACGGACAGCAGCCGCCCGCCCTCCAGCAGCAGCACCACCACCACCAGAAGTGCCGAGCCGGTCACCAGCGACGACAGCCTGCTGTTTCTGCCCGACGACCCGCCGCTGTCGGATCTGCCGGTGGGCGGAGTGCGGGTGGTGCTGCGGGAGGTGTCGCTGACGACGGCGTGGAACATGGTCAACATTGCGGCAGGCAACATCCGGAGCAGCAACGGCGACGGCGACAGCAGGAGCAGCAGCAGCAGAAGCAACAACAACCCCGACGACACGGCGTGGGGCAGGCTGGGGACGCTGCGGACGGTGCGGACGACAGAGGCTTCCCGGACGGCCGCGGCCAAGCCGGTGGCGCCGTCGTCGCCGTCCAAGACGAGCGAGGAGGCGGCGGACCTCATGTGGGCGACGCTGACGACGGTGGAGGAGCAGATCAAGAAGCGCATCCTCAACCTGCCCATCCGGCCTTTTAGCATGCGCTACCTGCAGATGATGCTCCGGGAGCGGCCGGGGGGGAACGCCAGCGCAAATAGCAACAGCAGCGCGAATAGCAGCAGCAGCTTGTCGAGCTTTGTCTTTCTGCAGACGCCCCTCTTCAAGGATGTGACGACGCAGGGGTCCATCTTGCCGCCGGACGCGAGCCTGGGTCTGCATCCGCTGCTGTCGCCCAGCTGGCGCTTCTCGGAGGCGCTCAACGACACGGGCATCTCCTTTTCGGACGCCAACATCCTGGTCAAGTTCCAGCACCGCCTAGACGGACGGTCCATTGGTAACTTTTCTTGGGCAACTGATCTGAATCAAAAGCTGACCGCAGCCTTCTACAGTCTTTTGCTGTTTCCCGGCGCTCTGCAGCGAGGTGCGGTGTCCCGGGCACGAGAATGAAGCGCTGTCGCCGGCGCTGCGGGCGTTTGAGGCGCTGCTGCTGTCGGGGGAGAGCGCGGTCCGGCGCATGGAGCCGGGCGGACATGGCAACAGCAGCAGCAGAGGGACGGATGTGCCGGAACGGCGGCGGCTGACGTGCCAGCTGGTGCTGGTGGACCTGATGCGGGCGACGATGGAGCTCTGGGACCGGTTCGTGGTGACGGCGACGGCGCACGCCGACGACAAGAGCCAGCTGGCGGTGGGCGAGGGATTGCTGAGTCAGCTGCGAACGGACAGCCACCGGGGGCAGCGGGTGGAGGCGACGGTGCGGGACATGGGCCAGTGCCTGCGGTTTCTGCTGGCGTCGGTGGACGAGGCGGCAGCCGAGGTGCAGCAGGCAGTCTGGGGGGCAGGGTGGCGCGGGCTGGTGCGGGAGCTGCGGGCGCAGGAGGCGGAGACGCGGGCGGTGGCGGGCGATCTGGGGCGGCGGGCGCAGCGCAACCTGGCGGCGTACTCGTCGACGCTGTTTGAGAAGCAGGGGCAGAGCGCGACGCGGCTGACGCTGGTGGCGGCCGTGTTCTTGCCGCTGAGCCTGTCGGCGTCGCTGCTGTCGATGAACACGGCGGCGGTGGCCATCGGCGGCCTCTGGGTGGACTGGGTGGGCCTCAGCATCGTGCTGGCGGTGCTGCTGTACCTGCTGCACCTGGCCGTGCGCACGGCCGACGACGCCCTCTCGTCTGTGCCGGGCCAGCCGCGCCACGGCGTGGCCACGCGGCTCACGGCGTCGGTGCGCCAGTTCGAGGGCGTCGTGCTGCGCTGCCTGGCCGTCGCCGTGTCCGGCGGCCTCTTTTACGCCCTCGTGGCCCCGCCCGCCAGCCTGCGCGTCAACGCCTGGCTCTGCGGCGCCGTCGTCGGCTTCAGCCTGCTCGTGCTCGTCGCTCTCAACGCCGCCCACCTCCGCGGCCTCTGGCAGCTCGCCCTCCACGCCCTCCAGCTCAACAGCTTCGTCCGCATCCTCAGCTGGACCGGCGTCCCCGTCGACGGCTCCGACATGATCCTCCGCCACTACGCCCGCGGCCGCCTCACCGCCTTCCTCGCCTCCTACAACGGCTGGCGCGTCGTCGAGGCCCTCGCCTACTTTGCCCCCCTCCGCCGCTGGATCGTCGACAAGCGCCTCCTCATCCTCGTCCTCCTCTACCGCGACGCCCGCCACCAGGACACCCTCCGCATCCTCCGCCGCATGGCCGCCCAGGACCCCAACGTCCGCGACATGCTCAAGGACCTCATCCACGACCTCCACCGCCTCGCCAGCCAAGGGCCTCCGCCGGGTGCCACTCCTCCGCCGCCACCGCCACCGCCACCGCTGCCGCCGCCGCCACCAACTGTTGTTCCGGCTCGTGCCAGCCTCGCCGTGCCTACCCCAGGACCGTCTGCTGCCCGCTGAGCACTGTTGTAGACCGCTTGTGTGTCTGGTTCTCGCCAGGGATAGCGTCGTATTCAAATCACGTGCTTAGTAATCATATTTCCACAAGTCCGCCATGTTCTCTTTCGCTCCTTCCTCATAGACATCATGGGTGCTGTGACTTCGACGCTGGTCGGAGCAGCCAAGAACCTCCGGCTCGCAGCCGGCATTCTAGGTGACCTGCACCGCCAGTACAGCGCCCTCGACACCCGCCTCGATGCCGCCCCCGGGCTCCCCCGGCCGTCGGCGACGTCTTCCTTCTGGCTCGACGACCCGCCGCACCCAGAGCTCGTCGATGCCCAGTCGGCTGCGCTGCCGGCGACGGCCGACGTCGTCATCCTCGGCTCCGGCATCACAGGCGTGGCCGTCGCCCGGTCTCTGCTGGAGACGGCCCCGGCGAGCATCTCGGTCGTCGTCCTTGAGGCCGAGAGGGCCGTCGCCCAGCTCAAAGAATGGGTGCCCGAGTTTGCCATTGCCGTGTGGCCCGCCGAGGCCGCCCGCGAGGTATTCCTACTAACGCGTGCCCTTGCTATCCAAGTGCCGAATAAAAAAAAAAGAAATTCAAAACCGGCCCCCACGTCGTCGGCGCCCTCTCCTACCGCGCCGGTGCCTTGTGGCCGTACCGCCTCGTGACCTCGCTGTGGCGCCGCCTGCTCGACGCCTACCCGGATCGCCTCGCCATCGAGACCAGCACGCCGGCCACGGCGGTCAACACTGACCCCGACCCCGGCTACCTCGTGCAGACCCCCCCGCGGACCCATCCGCACCCGCCATGTCGTCCACGCCACCAACGCGTTTGCCTCGCAGCTGCTGGCCCCCCTGCGCCGCAAGCTGGCCGGCGCACGCGCCCACATGTCGGCGCAGCGGCCCGGCCCCGGCTTTCCCGACGACCTCGATGGCGCGCGCTCGTGGTCGGTCATCTACGGCTCCGGTTTTGACTACATCACCCAGCGCCGACGCGCCGATGGCGGCACGCTGCTCGCTGGCGGTGGCTTCAGCCGCTCCGCCCACGACGGCCTCGACCAGGTCGCCGTCTACGACGATGCCGACGGCGCCCTCGACCTCTTCACCGTGACGCACCTCCACGGCATCCTGCCGGCCGTCTTTGGGCCGCACTACTGGGGCAGCGGCGGCGGCGTCGAGCGCGTGTGGAGTGGCATCGTGGCGCCGTCGGCCGACTTGCTGCCGCTGGTGGGACGGCTGGACCCCCGGCTGACCGGACGGCCGACGCCCGACAAGACGCAGAAGAACAAAAAGAAGAACGAAACAGCCACGGCCGACCCAGGCGAGTGGATCGCAGCGGCCTACTCGGGCGATGGCATGGTCTGCGCCTGGCTGTGCGGCACAGCCGTGGGGCTCATGGTCGCTGGCCGCGAGAAGGAGGACCTGCCAGCTGCACCGGGTCGGCCGGGCGGCCGCGTAGCCGACTGGCTCCCCGCCGAGACGCTGGCCACATACAACCGCCTGAAGACGGTGGACATTGCGGACCTGGCGGACATGGTGATGTAGTATATACATAGATAATTGCTTGTAGACAGCCGCCAGAGCCCTCAATCCTTGGCAAACGTGTTGGCGACGATCAAGGGAAAGCAGGCCGTCGCCTCCATGTAGACCTTGACGGAGTCGGCGCCCATCTTGATCTTGCCCCAGGACACGGCCTCGTCCGGGCGGGCGCCCGCGTCGCTGCCGTCAAACTCCTGGGCCGTGTTGATGTAGACGGCCGACTCGGCGCCGTTGCGCATGAGGCAGGCGTTGGCAATGTGGTGCTTGACCACGCCGCCGCCCAGGATGATCATGCCGGCGCGCTTGGCCCGCACCGCCAGCGTGTTCACCCGCCGGATGTCCTCCACCAGGTCGATGCGCAGCTGCCGCGGCGCCGCCCGGAACGTGTGGAAGTAGAGCATGTCACCGATGCTGCCGTCGGTGAGCGCGGGACAAAAGACGGGGATGTCGTTCTTGTACGCCCAGTAGTACACCGAGCGCGGGTCGTTGATCTCCCGGCCCAGCCGGTGGATCACCTTGGACGGCGTCCAGTGGAAGGCCGCCGCCTCTTCGTCGTGGCCGCCGGCTGCCTGGGCCCGCGCCGCCTGGGCTCGCGCCGCCTCCTGCTCCTCCAGCATCGTGTCAAAGATGGGCACGATCCAGTCCTCAAACTTGCAGTAGTTGTCGTTGGGCACCATCAGGTTGCCGATGCGGTTCAGCCCTTGCTTCCGCAGCGTCGCCCCGTCGGCGCTAAACGACGACATGTACGTGTCGCCCAGGCACTTGATAAAGTCCTCCTCGATGCCCCCCGCCGTCGTCACAATGCACGACACGTGCTTGTGCTCCACCAGGTACCGCAGCACCCCGCGCAAGCCCGACGAGATCAGGTTCGACGTGTACCCGAGGAAGATGGTCGTGCCCTCTCCCGTCTCGGGGTCCCGCCATTCTCTCTGCGACGTGAGCGGCGCTCGTTCCACCAGAAAGAGATACGAAACTTACCATGTCGTTGATGATCCGGATGGCCTCGCCCATCGCCGACGCCTGGAACCCCATGTGCTTCATGCCCTGGTACAGGTCCTCTGCCGTCACCGCCCGCCCCTTGAACTCGTTGAAGTCCAGCTCCTCTACTTTTTGCGCGTCCGCCGGCATCTCCACCGACGGCACCAGCACCGCATTGGTGACAGATGCCGGCGGCTGGTTCTCCGGCGAGACGCCGGGCCCCTCCGTCTTGTTGGTCTGATTTGTCGCCATGCGTTCCTGAACAAACAAACAAAACAAGCAAAACAAACAAAACAACAGCAGAGGAGAGGGGAAGAGAGAGGCTCGTCACACGATGTTGGAAATCTCAAATTTTGGCTTGTCGTCGACCTATCAGCCTGGACCTGCAAAGGTGGGTCTCGCCAGTGCCACCCTGGCATTTGTCCAATCACCTCATCGCATCTGCGTCCGGACCTGAAATCGATCACTAGCCCCAAGTGGGCCTAGCACATCTTTTGGCTGCCACATATCCTATTTAGGGCTAGCGCAGACGCAACGCGTGCAAGGTTGGCCCATGGCTCAACAGCCGAGCGGGTGCCCCCTGTGCTGCCATTGGCCCACACCGCGCACTAGGCGTGTTGGGGGGGGGGGCGCCCAGTCTTCAAAGGGCTTGCAACTCTCGGATTTCCAGTTTCCATCTCGCATCCTCACGCTCACTTCCTCTTCGTTGTCTGCAACAGGGCGCATCTTACCATCCTTTTTATCCATCATTTCTGCACATCTGTCCTCCACGGTCCCTACATCCTTTTTTCGTCTACTGTGACAGTGTGGAGGGCCGGACGCACTTTTTTTTTTTCTTTTTTTCTAGAGGAAATACGCATATATTTTCTTTGGCATCGCTTTTTTTTGCACAAATCATCAACTTCCGTTCATACCCCCTTTCGATCTCGACCGACAGCGCACGCCCTATTGACCTGCAGCCGGCAGACGGGCACGCCATCGACACGACCCTATCGCTCTGCATTGCGTCTGCGTCAATCGAGACCCGATTTTGGACCATTTGTCTGCCTTGCATGTGGCTGATTCGAGCCAGGCATCCAAGGGCCTGCGCCCTCGACCTCAAATGTATGCTCTTGCTGTTGTCTCGCGTCCCCGCGCGCGCGTGCTGACCCCCTCAGGACGAGATACAACGGTCGATACGACAGCGACCGTCGTTCGCGCTCTCCGCGCGACCGCTCCCCCGACCGCTACAACGACCGCGGCTCCCAGTATGGCGACGGGGAACGGCGGCGTCTATCCGGCGAGTCGCGCTCCAACCAGTCCCCCTTTTCGTCCAGCCGCGACGGCTTTCGCGACTCCATCTCGCGCGAGCCGCCACGCGGGCCCAAGGCGCTGATCGAGCCGCCGAGCGGACCCCGCGGCAGCGGCAGCATCAGCGGTAATGGTGGTGGTGGCAGCGGCAGCGGCAGCGGTGGTGGTGGTAGCGGTGGAGGTGGTGGAGGGGGCGGCGGATACTCCCCCAGCGACTTCCGCGGAAGACCCCGGGGCGCTGGTCAAGGCCGCGGCTGGATGCGTGACGATAGCAGAGACAAGAATCTGCGCGAGCGCGACGACTTTCGCGACCGTCGTGACCCCCCCTTCTGGGATGACCGGAACAGAGATCGAGACCGCGACTGGCGCGACCGCGATTCCTTCCGCAGCCGCCGGCCCTCGTCGCCACCGCCCGGACGCTCCGTTCGATCGCCGCCTGGGCGCGACCTGCGCGACCCGCGCGACCCGCGTGATGCTCGAGACCCTCGAGACCCTCGAGACCCTCGAGACCCGCGCGATCTGCGCGATTCCCGAGATAGAGACCTGCCTCCCGGCCCCGATTCCGCCGATCGGCCTCGACGTGGATCGCGTGACGGGCCGCTGTCCGCCGGCTCGACATCGTCAGACCCCGTTTTCAACACCGGCTCGTACCGTGGCGTGACCCCCGGCCGCGGTCGGCCACCACCACCGTCTCTGCCATCTGGCGGTCGCGGAGGACGGCCCGGTGACTGGGACCGCGGTCGCGGATCGCGACCAGGCAGCATCTACGACGATCGCGACAACCGCTATCCGCGCAGCCGGTCCCAAGAAGGCCACTGGTCGCGGAATGACCGGGACGAACGCGACAGCTACCGCCATCCTGACAACGACTTCCGGTCGCGCGACCCCCGCGACCCCCGCGATCTCCGCGATCCCCGCGACATGCGCGACCTGCGCGACCTGCGCGACTCTCGCGACCCTCGCGATCCCCGTGACGACCGCGACATACGCCCCCGCGACATGCCCTGGTCCAAGCCGGAGCGGAGCCCCATACAGCGCGATGCGCGCGATGTGCGTGATGCACGCGACGCACGCGACGCACGCGACGCACCCCCCGCAGCGCCAGCCTCCCCACCGCCTGTCGCGCCATCGGCACCCGCTTTTGGATCTGTGCCCGCCCGGCTGCCGTCCGTGTCCGAAGCGTCGTCTGCCGCTAGCAAGGCACCACCAACAGGCCCGCGATCCGTCACCGGCGAGCGCTCGCCTGTGTCCACGCACTCGACGCATTCGGCACTGGTGGCCACGCCCGAGCTCGCGTCGCGCTCGTCCATTCCCACTGGTCCCCGGATGCAGCAGCAGCTGCCCGCCAAGCCGCCGCCGCAGCAGCGCCCAACGAGCAAGCAGTGGATCAATCCGAACCCGGCCGCTCCTCCGCGCAACAGCTCCGAGTCGCCCAAGGTGGCCCGCTTGCCGAGCTTCATACCGCCGCGGCCGCCACCGGTTGCGGGGAGACCGGGCTCTGCCGGCTCGGAACACCTTGACCGTCAGGAGCGCAGCCCGCACCCGCGCAGCAGTGGTGCCGCAAAACCCGCTCCTGATGGCCAGAGCGAACCGGGTGAGATCACCGAGGGGGCTGAGTCGACGTTGAAGCAGGGGTCCACACGGTCTCCGCCACGGGCCGATGTGGGCAAGACGACAGCTGTTGACAAGAAATCTCTAGTCAAATCTGCGAGCCCTCGCCCAGCCAAGGAAGGCTCATCAGCCGAGGACACGAAGCCAAAGACTGAAGACGCGACGGCGCCAAAGGAGGAGAAAGCAGAGACGGCCGACAGCGAGCCCATGGAGGGCATCGAGGTGGCCCCAGCCAAGGACAGCGAAGGCAGCAAGAAGCCGCCGGAGAGCGCGACCATGGAAGTGTCTGCGCTCATGATCTCGATCCGCCAGGATTCGGCCGGCTTCACCGCACCCGACCGGTCCGAGGACTCGGACGAGGAAGACATGAATGACTACTTTGACGAGGAGATCCGGAAGCACGAGGCCGAGATCAAGACCATCGAGGCCAAGGCCGACCCGCTGCCCAAGGAAGGACTGGCTCGGGCCGCCCTCGTGGAGACCATTCTCGCGACCGAGATTCTCGAACAGCCGGTGGGGCTGGCCAGCATCGTCGGGCCGATTCCCAAAGAGGTGGAAGCAGCGTGGAAAAAGGCCGACGTCGACAAGGCGGAAGCCACAAAGGCGGAAGCCACAAAGGAGGAAGCGGCCAAAGCGGCGGCTGCTACAGCGGCCAAGGCCGCCAAGGCCGCCAAAGCCGCCAAGACCGCCAAGGCAGAAGCGGAAAAGGCAGAGAAGCACAAGGCTGAAGCCCACCCGCAGCAGCAGCAGCAGCAGCAGCAGTCTAGTCCTGCGGACACCGCCTCGGCTAGCAAGCGCGAAGGACGCAGGTCGAGAAAGTCCACGCGCGAACCGGAACCCAAGTCGGAGGAGATGGACGTGGATCAGCCCGCGCTGGTCTCTACAGCACCGCATCCGACAGTGGAAGGGGAAGAGGCAGCAGCGCCAACCGCAGCAGCGCCAACCACAGCAACCGCAGCAGCAGCAGCAACAGTAGCAACAGCAGCTCCTGTCACTCCTGCGGTCAAGGACGACATCGTGCTTGAAGACGCGCCCGATGTGACCGCCGCGGATTTGGGTGCGATACCTAGATTGCCGCGCTCGCTCCGGGGCGGGTCAGAAACTGCTCTCGTCAACGGCACCAGCGAGAGCAAGCCGCCCGTTTCCTCTGCCGGCTCGCCGCCGGGACTCGAGCCGACGAACGGGGCGAGCCCATCGCCCGGTGAGGAAGAAGATGACGACGCAACTGAGATCGAAGAGCTGGAGCCTGTGTCAATGGAGACGGTGCGCGTGTACATGAAGACGCCACCGGTGGACGACCTGCCCGACTACCAATGCACGCCCTGGGAGGAGGACGTGGACTACCTCAAGCAAGAGGCGTCGGCGGCGGCGGTGGACGTGTTCATCATCGACCAGATTCGCCAGCTGGACCAGCTGCGGTTGGCAGACGAGACGGCCAAGCAGCAGTTGTATAAAGACAACTACAAGGCCTATCTCGACTTTACCAAGTCGGACGACCCGGCGGCGGTTAAGAGCCGCGACAAATACACGGGGGGCTCGGCCGGGTCGGATGCCGGCGGCAGCGGTGGCAGCGGCAGCGGCGGGGGCGGCAGCGGTCACGGCGAGGGCAAGCACGAGGGCCGGGGCACGGGGCGGCGGTTTGCGACGGAGCGGGACCTGGAGCGGGTGCTGCAGGCGTCGATGCGCGAGGAGGACGAGCGTCGGGAGCGGGAGCTGCGCGCGCAAAAGGAAAAGTACCGGAGCGATAAGGAGGCGGAGATCCCGGACATGTACTGGCGCGACGAGGACCGGGTGCAGGACCTGTACATTGACAGCAACGGATTCCTACCGCCGGAGAAGATGGTGTCGGCGTGGCAGGTGCTGCCGCTGACGGTCAACTTTACGGCGGAGGAGGCGGAGCAGTTTGAGAAGGCGTACCTCGAGTTCCCGAAGCAGTGGGGCCGCATTGCCGCGCAGGTGCCGACGCGGGACTTCCACGCCTGCATCCAGTACTACTACAGCGTCAAGAAGGTGATCAACTTCAAGGAGAAGCTGAAGCGGCAGCCGCGGCGGCGCAGAAAGGGCGGCCGGGGGAAGCAGCGCACCAATGCGCTCGTGTCGGAGCTGGGCAATCCCGAGGACCACGACGAGTCGAACACGACGACCGAAACGGGCGAGAACGGCGAGCGGCGGCGACCCCGGCGGGCGGCGGCGCCGACATGGGGCTTCGAGACAGCCGCGGCGACAGCGGCAGCGGCAGCGGCAGCAGCAGCGGCCGGAGGCACCAATGCCGACTCGGACAGCACGGCAACGGGGACGACGACGTCGGGTCGCCGGGGTGGCAAAAACGACCACGGCGAGAAGCCGGACGGACGACGGCACCGGCGGCGGACGGCCAAGGACAAGGAGAAGGAGGCCAAGGAAAAGGAGGCAAAAGAAGCCAAAGAAAAAGAAAGCAAGGATGGCAAAGAAGCCAAGGACAGCAAAGCCAAGCAGAACCTGCCGACGCCCAGCGGCAAGTCGAGTCGGTCGCGGTCGAGCTCGCGCGCACAGGGCAGCCCACGGCCGACGCTCGAGCAGCAGCAGCAGCAGCAGCAACAACAACAGCCGCAGCAGCAGCCGCAGCAGCAACACGGCACACCACAGGGCACGCCGCAGGGCACACCGCAGGCCAAGCCGCATGGGCGCAAGGATGCGGCGGCGGCAGGGAGCACGCTTGGCTCGGCTGGCACGCCTGGTGGAGCGGGAACGCGACTGGCTACGCATTTTGAAGGCATCAGCAGCAGCGGCAGCAACAACAACAGCCCGCGGATCAGCGGCATGCATCCGCCGTCGACGCTGACCGGACAGGGACAGCCTCTGGCGCTGGACAGCGGGCGGCACGGGCTCGAAGCAGGAAGCTCACAGGCTCCGGCGACGGTGGCGACGCACATTGGCGAGGTGCTGGCGCCGCCGTCGCTGCGGCCGGAGCCGCCGCCGCCGCTGGTGATTGGCATGTCCAACTTTGAGGCCGGGGTGACGATCCCGAACCAGTACCGGCCGGCGCAGCAGACATCGAGTTATTGGAGCGTGTCTGAGTGCAACGACTTTCCGGCGCTGCTGCGGTCGTTTGGCACGGACTGGAACCTGATTGCGCAGCACATGCAGACGAAGACGGCGGTGATGGTACGTTGGTTGTTAATGGTGACTAAGCATTTGCTGACAAAACAGGTAAAAAATTACTACGTGCGGCAAAAGAACGAAAAGAAGGCCGAATGGGAGGCCATCACGCGCGAGGCCGATGCCAAGCTGCGGCGGGGCGAGAAGCGACCTCCGCCTCCGCCGCCGCCGGCCATGCCGAGAAAGCGGAACGACACAGCGCTGCAGGGGGCATCGGCGCCCCGGCCGCTGGCCTCGGCAGCGAGCAAGGCGCCGACGGCCTCGGACGCGGCCGAGGATGTGGTGAAGACGGAGGGCACGCCGGTGCCGCCGCCGACGTCGACGTTTGGGCGGTACCAGACGCTGGCGGCACACCATCTGCCGCTGCAGCCCCAGCCACAGCCACCGGCGCAGGCACAGTCGCAGCCACAGCTGCAGCCTCAGCCACAAGCTCAGCCACAAGTTCAGCCGCCGCCTGTGGCCAAGGCAGGACCGACACCGACAGCAACACCGGTGCCGGCCCCGACAAACGTGCAAGCGACGCCGCCTCCGCTGCACCCGGAGCCGCCACCTGCCGTCATACAGCCGGCCGTGCCGCCATCGCACAAGGCTCCGCCGCCACCGCCGCCGCGGTCTGTGATTGCACCGCCGCAGCAGCAAGCCGGACCCATTCCGCCGTCAATGTACCAGCAGCAGCAGCAGCAGCAGATTCAGCAGCAGCAACAGGCGCAGCAACAGGCACAGCAGCAGGCGCAGCAGCAAGCACAGCAGCAGGCGCAACAGGCGCAACAGGCGCAACAGGCGCAACAGGCGCAACAGGCGCAACAGGCTGCCCAGCTGGCCGGCCCCAGCGGAGGGCTGTCCATGTCGCCCGGGGCGCGTGTCGTGCGCGGCTCACCATCGGTTCCGCCGTACGGGGTGTATCACGAGCGCGAGGTGGTCAAGCAGGGCAGCGGCAGCGGCGACAATGGCATGGCACCACGGCCGCCGGCTTGGGTGGACCCGAGCACCGATGCCGCGGTAGACGCGCGGCTGCAATCGATGGCGCAGCGGAAGCAGATTCAGCCACCAGCGGAACGACAGGTGCCTCCGCAGCAGCAGATTCAGCAGCAGATTCAGCAGCAGCAGCAGCAGCAGCAGCAGGTGCAGCAGCAGGTGCAGCCTCCGCAAGCACGCCTCAAGCAGGAACCGCCCGAGGTTATGCACTATGAGATGTTCAGCGGGATTCCGTCCTCTCTGTCGGCGCCGTCTCTGCGCGCGGCCGAAAAACCGCAGCCGCCACCGCCATCGCACATGGTCCGTCAGCCGGAGCCGATGCGCGTCAGCCAGGCACCGCAGTCCATCTACAGCCAAGCGCCGCCGCCTCCACCACCGCCACCGCAACAGCAGCAACAACAACCACCGCAGATCGTGCAGCAGCAGCCCGTCCGGAGCCTTTTGACAGAGCCGGTGCATCCGCAGGTGATGAGCGGACGGCCGATCCATGGCGGCATGCACGATCCGTATGGGTCGCCTCATCAGCAGCAGCAGCAGCAACCGCCGCCGCGAGCCGAAGTACGTAAGACGTCGAACCTCATGGCCCTCCTCAACGACGACCCGCCAGCGGCACCGAAGCGCGTCAGCGACATCTCGGTCAGCAGCATGTCGACGCCGCCGCCGCAGTCACAGCAGGGACGGGGTCCTCCGCCAGCAGCGGCCCGTCGGGACAACAACAGCCCTGTGTACTCGCCGTACATGCGCAACCCGTCGGTACCCCCACCGCCACCGCCGCCACCGCCGCCACAGCAACAACAACAGCAGCAGCCGCCGCCACCGCAGCAGCAGCAGCAGTCGGCCATCCCGCCGCTCAAGCCGTACGCAAACTCGCCGCAGGTGCACAGCATGGCCGGACCGGCACCAGGCCCATCGCGGTCCGCCATGATGTCGCCCGTGGAGTCGGCTGCCGCGGCTGACCGCGACTACTACAACCGGCACCCGTATCAACCACAGCCACAACAGCCGCCGCAGCCGCCGCAGCAGCAGATGCCACCACAGCAGCAGATGCCGCCGCAGCAGCAGCCGCCGCCGCAACAGCAACAGCAGCAGCAGCAGCCGCCTGTGGGCTACCAGCAGTCACCACTCGGCGGCTACCAGGGCTCGTACGGTCCGCCGATGGGTATGCCATCACCGACGCCGCAGTTCCAGAGCCACGCGCCACCACCGCCGCCGATGCGACGCGAGCCGCCGCCGCCACCGCAGATGCAGCCCGGGCGGGATGTGGGCGGATGGCAGCAGGGACCTCCCGCCAGCCACTATGGCCAACCGCCACCGCCTCAGCAGCAGCAGCAACAACAACAACAGGGCCCACCGCCTCCAAATGCGCACCACCTGCATCGTCATCACATGAGCAGCAGCGGTGGCGGTATGCGCGACGATGGGCGGGGCGTCTACGATGTGCGTGCCATGTCGATGCAGCAGCAGCAGCAGCAGGCACAACAGCAGCAGCAGCAGCAGCAGCAGCAGCAGCAGCAGCAACAACAACAGCAACAGCAACAACAAGGCCCGCCTCAGCACGCCCACATGCACGCGCACTCGCGCTCGCATTCGCACTCGCTGAGCGGACTCTACCAGTCGCCGGTGCCGCGTGCGGCCGAGCTGGCGCCACCAGCTCCGTACGGGCGGTTTGCTGCTGGACCGGGTCCAGGCCAGGGGCCTGTTTCGGTGCCGGGACCCGATCCCCGCGACGGGCGCTACGCGTCCATGGGCTACGATAACCGCGGCCCGCCGCCGCCGCCGCCCAGCGAGACCGGCCCGCCGTCGAGTCTGTCGGGGCTGTACGATCCGCGGGATCCGCGCGACCCGCGCAGCCGCCTGCTTCGGCCGCAGGACGAGTACCGGTACCGGTGACTCTAATACTCTCTGTCTTTGTTTTTATCGCTGCTTTTTGTGATTTTCTTGTTATTCCCGTTGCATAGGGACCTGGTGTAATGAGCTATCTTGAATGGACTATAACCGTAAAGCCGATTTCATGTGCCGAGGCTGAATGTGAGACCCCTCAGCGTAAATCGTTCCTCGTCCTTCCCCGTTCTCCCTGGAGCACACGTCGACACCTTGACGCCATGGACTTTGAAGACCGCATCGCCCAGGCCGTGGCCGACCGCGTCCTGCCGGGCGTGGTGCTGCTGGCGGAGAACCGGAGTGGTAGGAAGCCCAAGCAGAAGAGTCAAAGAGACGCTGACAAGCAGGCACCTTCTCCTACGAAAAGACGCTCGGCGTCTGCTCCGTCGAGCCCGGCCGCGCGGTGCCGCTCCAGCGCGACGCCGCCTTTGCGCTCATGAGCATGACCAAGCTGATCACGGCCGTGGCCGTGCTGCAGGCGGTCGACCGCGGCCAGCTGCGCCTCGACGACGACGTGCTGCCGCAGCTGCCGGAGCTGGCGGCGCTGCCCATCTTGGCCGGCTGGACAGACGACGGCAAGCCGGTGCTGGCCGCCCGGACGGACCCCATCACGCTGCGCATGCTGCTGACGCACACGTCGGGCGTCGGCTACGACTTTTTGTCGCCCGACCTGCTGCGGTACCGCCGCTATGCCAAGGCCGTCTCTGCTTCCACCGGCGCCCGGCGACCGCCGTCCATCTCGGCCACCCCCGCCTCCGTCGAGGCCCGCTTCGCCTACCCGCTGCTTTTCGCTCCCGGCCGCGGCTGGGCCTACGGCGCCGGCCTCGACTGGGCCGGCCGCCTGCTGGAGCGCGTCGCTGCCGCGCCCCTCGAAGACCTCGTCGTCCGCGGCGTGCTCGCCCCCCTCGGCCTCGCCCCGGGCGCCCTCACTTTCCACCCGGAGCGCTACCCCGCCACCACCCTGCGCCGGCTGTGGCCCTCGCTGCCGGTGCGGCCACCTTCTTCGGACAGCTGGGTTCCCGTCCAGCACGGCCCCCCCCCTCTACCGTCCCGGCACGGTCGTGCCGGCGGCCCTCGGCGGCCAGGGCCTCTACGGCGAGATGCCGGCCTACCTCGCCGTGCTGCGGTCGCTCCTGCGCAACGACGGGCGCCTGCTGCCCGACGCCGACGTTTTCTTTGCGCCCCAGCTGGCGATTGTCGCAGAACAAAAAAGAGGAGAGCCGCTGGCGGCGCTGCACCGGAGCACGGCCGAGCCGGCGTGGATCACGGGCGACGTGCCGGCCCAGGGTGGCTACGAGTGGTCCTTTGGCGGGCTCGTCGAGGCCGGCACCGGCGCCGTGCATCCGTGGCGGCAGCCGGGCGCCGTCCTCTGGAGCGGGGCGATCAACCTGACGTGGGTGCGTTTCTCCTTCTTCTTTTGCGTGCTTGACTGACAACCAGATCGTCGACCGCAAAGCCGGCCTGGCCGCCATCTTTGCCAGCAACCTACAGCCGGCCGGCGACGAAGCAGCGCGGCAGCTCATGCGCGCCTGGGAAGCCTTTGTGTATCCGCTGGCGCGGGAGAACAAGCAGAACAAGCAATATTAGTAGACCATGACAAATTACGCTCATGCACCTAAATACAAAACACGTGACACAACCAAAAGAACAAAATCAACAAAGCAAAAACACAACGCCTGGGTATATGTGAACTTTACCCGGCTGCCACCGCGGCCCCGGGCACCGCCCCGTCATTACCGCCTTTGCCTGCTGCTGCTGCTGCTTCTGCCTCGAGCACGCTTGGCTCCCCTTCTGGGTCCAGCGCCTCGTCTCCTTCCAGCTCGTCTCCCTCCAGCTCGCCCTCGAGGGCTTCGTCGCCCTCGTCACCCACCTCCCCCTCTTCCCCCAGCGCATCGTCAAACTCATCCTCGCCAAACTCGTCGTCGCCCTCCATGTACAGCCCGTTCTGCCGCTCCCACACCTCTCGCCGGATCGCGTCGTCTTTGGCTTTGCGCGCCCGCTCCACCTCCTCAAACCCGCCCGACTTCTTCAGCTTGCCCGCCCCCACATACTCTGTCAGCTCCTTGAGCAGCGGGTTCACCTGCCGGCTCGCCAGCTCCTTCTGCCGCAGCTTCTCCGCCCGCTCAATCGCCTCCAGCCGGTCCTGGTGGTTCGGCTGCAGCGCCCGCACCTCGCCCAGCACTCCGTCCTTTGCCGCGCTCGGGTCCACCCCAATGTTGTCCCCGATGCTCTTGAGGCCCCGCGAAATCTGCCGCGCGATCAGCGAGCCTCCGCCTAACAACGCGCCGTCGCCGCCGCCCGCCCCGCCGTCGCCGTTCTGCCCCGCGTCCTTCATCTGCTCCTTGGTCGCCTGCTCCACCAGCGCAAACGTCTCCGATGCCTTTTCCAGGTCGTCTTGCAGGTCCACCAGCAGGTCCTCCGCCAGCTGCAGCTCGTCCCGCCCCTTGCACACCTCCTCCAGCTCCTGCTCCCAGATCTTGGTCCAGATCGGCTTGTCCCGCTTCATCCCGTCCTCCATCTTCTTCAGGTCCTTGGTCAGCTGCGAAATGTCCTTGGTCACCGACTCCAGCTGCCGCGGCAGCGGCCGCACCCCCCGGTGCACCACGTCCTTGCGCAGCTCCTCCACCAGGTCCTGCAGGTCGTCCACCTTGGTCACCAGCCGGTCCGACTCGGAGCTGAGCTGCTTGCGCCCCTGCGCCACCAGCGCCTGGCCCTTGCCGCCCTCCACGTCCGGCATCGTCGCCTGCGCCGCCGCCACCTTGACGTTTGTCGCCTTGTTGCGCAGCGCCGTCATCGAGCTCTGCATGTCCGACTGGAAGTTGGCGTACGTCTGCCGCAGCACCGCCAGGTCCCGTCGCAGGCCCTGCACTTCTGCCACCTGCCCGCTCGAGAACTTGGTCGACGTCCGGTTCGCCGTCGATGTCGTCGATGGTCCCGGTGCCGTCGATGGCGCCGCCGCCGCTCCCGCTCCCGCCGATCGCGGCGAGTCTGCCGGCGGCGTCATCGGCTGCGCCGGTGCGGCTGCCGCCAGCCGCGCCATCTCCTTGGACGCCTCCTGCTGCCGGTCCGACACCCGCTGCAGCGCCGCCCCCTGCTCGTCCACGTTCTGCTTCACCTGCTGCACCATCGACTTGAGCGACCCGATACCGTCGTCAATGTGTCGCTTCACCTCGTCCAGCGGCTCCACGTTCAGCGCCAGCACCGTGTGGTCCTTGATGTCCGCCAGATCCTCCAGCTCGTGCCGCACCCCCGATATCGGGTCTTGGATGTAGATCTCCGGCAGGTCCGCCCCGTTCTGCTGCGTGTTCCACGAGAACTTCTCGATGAACGCCAGCTGCAGCCGCCCGATGCTCAGCTCGCTGTACCCCTCCGCCAGCACGCACTTCTTCACCTTGGACTTGTACTGCAAAAACAGCGTCAGCTCTTTGCTCGGCGGCGTCGGCGGCGTCCGCTGCTCTGCTGGGGCTGCTGCGCCCGCCGCACCGGCTGCCTGCCCCCCTCGCGGCGGCGGCGTTGCTACTGCTGCTGCGCGCGCGCTCGCGCTCGACGTGCTGCTGTTGGTCTTGTGGCTGCCCGTTCCGCTGCCTTTCCGTCGCCCCGGCACCGCCCGCGGCTCGTCCTCGTCCACCATCGCAATCGCCGGCATCAGATCCACCGGCGGTCCGCTGAGCGTGGCACTGGGCTGCGCGTACTTGTCTTCTGCCGCCGTGCTGCTGCTCCTCGGGCTCGCGTCGCGGCGCGGCGGTGGCGGCGCGGCTTCCTTCTCCTCCACACCCGCGCCGGCCTCCTCCGCCACCCGGCCCGGCACCCGCCGCGGCGACGACGATTCGAAGCCGTTGCGCGACAGCGACGAGCCCGCCCGGGCGCTCCGCACGCTGGCCTCGCGCAAGTGCACCGCCCGCATCGACTCGCGCATCTCGCCCCGCCCGCGATTCGGTATCGGCGTCGTCTGCGATGGCAGGAGCGGCACGCCGTTCGAGAAGCTGCTGCCCAGGTGCTTCTGGATCTGGTACTGCGAGTAGCGCCGAGACGCCCGCCGCTCCAGGTGGTCGCCGTTGCGCTGCAGCGCCATGAGCGCCGCGCTCTGCGACTGCCCCTTGGGCGGCGGCGGCGGCGGGAATGCGTCAATGTTCAGCTGCTCGCCGCCCACGGATACGTTGGTGGACCCCGCCGTGCTGTCCTCGCCGGGATAGGGCGGAACCACCGGCATGCTCTGCATCGTCGAGCTGGACAAGCTAGATTGCTCTGATCCCACCGATGCTTGTGACGGGTCTCGCTGCGGCATGAAACGCCGTGGTGGCGGCCCGCTCTTGCCGTTGGTGCCTTCGCGGCTCGGTACCGCCGATGGCGGCGGCGGTGGTGGCGGTGGTTGTGACACCTGCTGAGGGTGGTCGCCACGGTCGCCGCGGTAGCCGCTCTCGATGCCCTCGTTCAGCAAGCTCGTCAGTCCCGACCCGGTGCTTCCTGTTGTGCTCACGCTCGTCGTTCGGCCGGCCATTCCCTCGCCGGCGCCGTTGGCATTGCCGCCGTCGCGCTCGCGCGCTTGTTTCTGTCGCAGCTTCTGCTGCTTGCGCTTCAGCCCGTGCAGCAGGTTGATGATGATGTCGCGAATGCGCGGCAGATAGCGTTCCAGGCTTTCGCTGCTCGCCTCCTGGCTCAGCGTCGCCTCCAGGATGTTGCGCAGCAGTTCCGGCACGTTTCCAAGATCGGATGTGTCGACGTTGATGGCCGTGAAGGCACGGCAGGCCATGTTGAATTCGTAGCCCAGGCGCACGTAGACGTCGGACACCTCCTTGTCCGTCGCCTGGTTGCGCGACCATTGTGTCAGGGTTTCGAGCAGCTGTTTTGTGGCGACGAGCAGGTGGGTGACGCTCTTCTCGATCTGTGATAGCGGCATATTGGAGCCGGAGCCACTAGAAGCCTTTCGTGAAGAAGACATTAGTACGGGATGGTGGGAAGCTAGTAAAAAGGACGGAAAAAACTGGATAAGAGACGGGGACGGAAAAGGAGGGGTAGAGGCAGATTTAAAAGAGACGTCAGAATGAAACAGACAACCAGAGACGGCCGCAGCAACGGCGACAAAGTCTGGAACTATTCTAGTTCACAGGGTCGTGCAGAAATAGCAGTGCCATGGCATAGAGTTTCATGTTCCAGCAGTGTGGGGAGGGGAGGGGGGGGGGGTGTAGAGGATGCGACGTGATTAGGCATCCAGAACATGGATCATCTAGCAAACTCACATTTGCTCGCCGCATGCTGTTGCTGCCGCCGCCGCCGCCACCACCTGGACCGCCGCCGCCGCCTGGACCGCTCATCATGGACCGGCTGGACGAGGTCGACGGCCGTGGCGCGACCGAACCAGCCATGCCCATGGGAGACATGGCCCTTGGCGGCAGGTTGGGCGGTCCGGCGCCACCATCAGCGCCGGGCGAGCGACGATGCTGCCGCTGCATTTGGCCCGGCGCCTGCATCATTTTGAGCGCGAGCTAGGGAAGACAGACGGCGAGTCGACAGTCGAAGAATCCGATGGGGATATTCTGCAGTTGGATCGACCAGTCGAGGATAAAAAAATAAAGGTGAAACGACGCCGGGATGGAAGAGCAGCCGCTCGAGGCTCACGGTAGGAACGGAAACGAGACGATCGGCGGTCGATGGCAGTCGATGACAAAACACAGGAGGAGGGTCCGTCAGAAGGCCCGAAGTTCGGAAGGGACAAGACACCAGCGAATCGGCAGGCTGACGGCGAAAGACAAGAAAGCGTCCGCAGGCGTATATGGGCGTTGAGTAAAGCAAGCAAAGTCGAAAAATGAAATGCGAACGAAATGCGAACCAAAGACGCGAGGCGATATCAGCGCATCAGGGGTAAATGCATCGCTCAGACAGACGGATGCGGAGCCCTTTGCCGAGAGAGCCAGAAAAGGATGTGTTTGGGAAGCGCGAGAAGGTTGGCCGTTTGGGCAGACAAGGGTGAACCCCCCCTGAAAAATGGCGCCACAGAGCGCCACAGCTGTGGCTGCAACCTTGATTAGTCATCTTTGCCTAGGGAAAGAGAGCGTCGCGATGGGAGCCTGTTTCCCTTTCTGGGTTCCACATGTGCGCTTCTGAAGATGGTCACGGCGCGGGAATCCCGATATCAGTCGCCGCCGCTCGGCAGTCTCGTGGCCGTGACGCTGGACAACAGCGGCGACGACCTGCTGCGAGTGCCGGGGGTGGGCCACAGCATCGGGCTGGAGCTGCCGGCGGCGCGGCGGTTTGCGCACGGCTTTGTGGAATGGTCGCAGGACCGGCTGACGGCGCGGGAGATGGCGATGCTGCAGCTGATGAGCGACCTGACGGACCGGCCGGGCTGGCACGCGGACGTGAACGACGCGGGCGTTGTGCTGCAGTGGGAGCGCGAGGCGCTGGCGCGGCCGCTCATCAGCCTGCGGGCCTTTTGCTGGTGCCTGTCGGAGCTGCGCGACAAGGCGAAGCAGCTGGCGGCGACGGGCGTGGTGACCGTCTTCAACGCGGGCGTGCGCCTGGCCAAGTCGGACACGCTGCTCTCGCGGCCGCTGGTGGACCGCCTCGCGGCCGAGGTGGACGAGCTGGCGCAGCGCCACCGGGCGCCCGGCCACAGGCAGCCGAGCCAGCAGCAGCCGACGCTGGTGGATCCGCGCAGGTGCCCGCTCGTGTATGGACAGACGCGCGTCTTGGCGCACGGCGGCCGGGTGGGCCTGGAGGACGCCGTGGAGGCGGTCGGCCGCGGGTCCATGACGTTCCGGCAGAACCACATGGGCTCGGGGCCGATGCCGATGCCGATGTGGGGTCGAGCGAGGGAGGGGATGCGCTTCGTGGGAAGGGGCGGCACCGACCGGTACGGGGTTTCGAAGGATTTCCGCCGGTTCTCCCCCTTGGTGCAGTGGCTGCCCTGCGAGGTGGCCTTTGTGCCCGACGGAGCGGCGACAGAAGGCGAGCCGCGGGTGCGGATCTCGTCGTACATTAACAATCTGCACCCGACGTGGTACCGGTCGCTGTACCGAACGATCGAGCAGGTGCTGGACGCGTCGATCGAGCCGTGGAACGAGGTGCTGGTGCGGCCGGCGCGGGACCGCGACCCGCCGCGCATACGCACGTACGGCGTCGCCTGGGAGCCAGAGCCGCCGGCGTGGGCGGCCGATCTGGAAACCGTGGAGCAGGACAGAGACAGCGAGGCGTACCGGGCCGCCTACAACCGCGTCTGCGCCTACCTCGTGCAGCCGGACAACCCGCTCGCCCCCCCGCCGAGGGGGAGGGAAGAGCACTTGGGGCGGCCCGACTGGCACGCAACGCTGTCGCTGCAGGAGGCGGTCCGGCTCAAGCACAGACGGATCCGAAAGTGGCTGCATCCCGAGCCTGGCGTCGCGTACACGTACGAGGACTGGAAAGCAGGCAAGACTAACGGAGCCGTGGTGCCCGGTGTGGCCCCGGGCGGCAAGAAGCCGCTCCCGCCGAAGCCGGACCACGAGTACTACGCAATCTCGCTCCGGGACGAGTTTCGCGAGCAGGGCCTGCAGGTGATTGTGGAGATTGGCTCCGTGGAGCTGCGGCCGGGCGCCTCCGCCTCGGCCGACGAGCCCCGCTGGCAGCTGTCCGGGGCGCTCAACGAGCACATTGTGGCGACGTCGATGGTCTTCTTTGGCAGCGAGAACGTGACGGCCGCGTCGTGCGCGCTGCGGTTCCGCGTCGAGGCCGATGTCCACCCGTCGGAGCACGTCTTTGGCCACCGGCTCAGCCGGCCGCACCACGCGCAGGCGCCGCTGGCCGACGTCTACGGCGTGGCGGACAGGCGGGGCCTGGGCAGCAACGACCCGTACGGCGCGGGCGGCGGTCTGGCCGTGCAGGTCCTGGGCGCCGTATCGACGCCCGACGGCCGCCTGGTGGCATTTCCCAACACGGTGCAGCACCAGATGCAGCCGGGGCGGCTGGCCGACGCGACGCAGCCCGGGCGTCGGCGCTTCCTGCAGCTGCACCTGGTGGACCCGCACTACCGCATCTGCTCGACGCGCAACGTGCCGCCGCAGCAGCCGGACTGGTGGGCGGCCGCCGGCTGGGGGCGCATCGACTGGGCGGCGCGCCACATGCCGCCCGAGATGGTGGCCATGGTCCGCAAGCACGTGTTTCCTCCGGCCACGCTCCGGGCGACAGCAGCGGACGCTACGATGCGAGACACGGCCGCGGCGGACCGGCAGCGCATCCTCGAAAACGTGGGCGAAGACATATGCTTCTACTGTTTTGGCCCGTGGGCTGAGACGTCCGTAAGGCCCGCCGTACGAGTAGTCAGCATTCGCACATGACGTCACGTGTATTCATTTAGACATCATAAAAATCCGAAACAGCCAGATCAGCAAGACATCACAAGGTTGCTGGGAGGCCGCGGGTGCCGCGCGGCACCTGCAAACACTCTGCAGCACACCGCTGCATCTGCAGACCGCTTTTGCGCCGCAACCACACCATGAACCGCAGTGTGGTGCCCCCGCACGTCCAGGCCGTCGAAGACGCCCAGACGACGCAGGCGGCCGTGGCTGCCTTTTGTGCCGCGTCGGGCCGCGCGGTGCCGCCGTACGTGCTCACGAAACTCATCGGCCAGGGCAGCTCTGGGCGCGTGTACAAGGCGGAGGGCGGCGGAGGCAAGGAGGAGGCGGTGGCGGTCAAGATCATCCACCTCGAGGGCGACAAGCCGGGCGACAGGCTCAGCGACATGCTGCAAGAGATCCGCGCGCTGAAACGGCTGAGCGAAGACAGAGCGCGCAACATCAGCCGGGTGCTGGACGCGCTGCTGGTGGGCTCGGCTGTGTGGATGGTCACGGAGCTGTGCGCCGGCGCCAGCGTGGCCGCGCTGATGCGGCCGACCGGGCGGCTGCAGGAGAGGTGGCTTGTGCCCATCCTGCGCGAGGTGGCCGAGGCCCTCTTCTGGGCGCACGGCCAGGGCATCCTGCACCGCGACGTCCAGTGTTCCAGCGTGCTCGTCACCGCCGCCGGCGACGTGCGCCTCGGCGACTTTGCCGTCGCCGCCGACCAGCTCGACAAGCTCGACGACGCCGGGATCGACATCTGGGCCTTTGGCGCCATGGCCTGCGAGATCGCCTCGGGCCGCCACGCGCCCCGACTCGAGGGCGACCAGCACTCCGCCGCCCTCCGCGACCTCGTCGCCTCTTGTCTCGTGCCCGACCCGGCCCAGCGGCCCGCCATCGACCAGGTCCAGCGCCACCCCTACCTCGCCCACACCGCCGAGACGCACCCCACCCGCTCGCTGGCCGCGCTGGTGTCCGCCTGCCGCCTGTGGCAGGAGCAGGGCGGCGACCGGCTCGCCTTGTCTTCGCCCAGGGATGCCCAGGGCGACGACACCGACGACGACGTCTTTGCGCTGGACGCCTCGGCCGATGAGGCGGTCGGCCCCCCATCGTCGCTGCACCACCGCCGTCGCCGTCGCCCACCCGCACCCCTCGAGTCCCAGACCCTCTTCCGCACGCCCACGAGCCACCGCGACCACACCCCCGCCGTCCATGGCCGCGGTGATCGAGCTGGGCCGCGCTCGGACCTGCCCTTGCGCGACGCTGTCAAGCATCCCGTGCGCGAGTCTTTTATCGACCTCGACGGCGACGACGACACCGACAGCGCGGACGACGGCACTCTCCGTGCTGCCCGCCGCCCGCAGGACTGGAAGTTTCCGAAGATGGTGCCGGCGGAAACCGACCACCGTCTCGGCGTCCCGTCGCCAGCGGCCGCCAGCAACCGCCATTCCGCGCTGAGCTTGATCGACCTCGACGCGAGCCTGGTCACAGCCCCCTCGCAAGACGGACCTCTGACAAAGGAGACGCCGCGCACCACCCGGGAGCCGCTCATGTCCCTGCCAGACAGCTTGGGCATCACTGCGCCCCTCCCGCCCGTCCCCCATCCGCCCTCGAGCACCGTCCTCGCCGGCCGCGCCAGCCGCCACGAGCTCGCCGACGAGCTCGCCCGCCTCATCGGCAGCCTCAGCGACCACCTGCAGACGGCCACCGACACGGTCAACCGCCTGTCCGTGCGTGCAGCCCGCTAGAGCGTGCCTCGACAAGGCTTACCAGGGGCGTCGGCGGAGTTAGACGAGTCACGCCAGGAACGACTGGCCCGGCCGGCGAGCGGCTGCACGAATCGAGGACCGGCAATCATGGCCTTTGCGGTCTTAGTGGTTAACTCCGTCTGTGAAACGGCCGCGAAGATATAAAAGCCAGGAAGCGACGTCGCTCTGGACAGCCGTTAAAATGACAACAGCAAAAACCATGCCTCACTGTCTGCGAGAGCTGGGCCAGAACGGCCCCATGGTCGAGGCTGTCGGTCTGGGCCTCATGGGCATGAGCATTGCCTACGGAACGAAGCCGTGAGTTTGTGTCTCTCTATATGAGTCTCGGTCTGTTCTGACAGATCAGCTCCGACGAGGAGCGCCTGCAGCTGCTGGATCACGCCTGGGCCACGGGCTGCACCCACTGGGATACGGCCAACGTGTACGGCGACAGCGAGGACCTCCTGGGCCAGTGGTTCCGCCGCCACCCCGAGCGCCGCCCCGACATCTTCTTGGCCACCAAGTTTGGCGCCCAGCCGACCGACGCCGGTGCCATGGTCATCGACGCCACCGCCGACAGCTGCCGCCGGTCCATCGCCCGCAGCCTCGAGCGTCTCGGCGTCGACTACGTGGATCTGTATTACCTGCACCGCCCGCACCCGGACGTGCCCATTGAGCAGTCAGTGCGGGCCATGAAGGCACTGGTCGAGTGCGTCTCTCTCTCTCTTTCTCTTTGTGTGTGTGTGTGTGTCCTGACCGGCAGATCCGGACAGGTCCGCTACCTCGGCCTCTCCGAGCCCTCC
Organism: Harringtonia lauricola; assembly: GCA_014183025.1. Classification (NCBI taxonomy): domain Eukaryota; kingdom Fungi; phylum Ascomycota; class Sordariomycetes; order Ophiostomatales; family Ophiostomataceae; genus Harringtonia; species Harringtonia lauricola. The sequence goes on along the minus strand of JACBXF010000067.1, from coordinate 2,004,703 downwards.
TCGACCACCCTGCGCCGGGCTTACGCCGTCCACCCCATCGCAGCGGTGCAGATGGAGTACAGCCCCTGGACCCTCGACATGGAGAATGCCGCCGGCACCTTTCTCAAGCAGACCTGCGACGAGCTCGGCGTCGCCATCGTCGCCTACGCCCCGCTCGGCCGCGGCCTCCTGGCCGGTCGCCACGCCCCCCTCGACGCCGGCGACGCCCGCCGCCGCGTCACCCGCTACCAGGGCGACCACCTGGCCCAGAACCTGCACCTCGTCGACGCCCTCCGCCGCCTGGCCGCCCGCCGCGGCTGCACCGTCGGCCAGCTCGTCCTGGCCTGGACCCTGGCCCAGGGCCCCCGCGTCTTTGTCATCCCCGGCACCCATCGACCCGGCCACCTCGACGAGAACGTCGCCGCCGCCGCCGTGCCGCTGACCGCCGACGATGAGCAGGCGCTGCGGGCGCTGGTGGCCGAGGTCGGCGTCAGCGGCCACAAGGACAGCTTTTTCGGGTCCTACGTGGACACGGCAGAGGAGTAGCGGCAGATGTATGACGAGTGATTTGCTTGTTTTGAGGATCAAGGCAGCCGTTGAATAATAAGAAAGCTCAAAACGAAGCAAGAACAATAGAGCCAAGACTCCAAGCGGCGTAAGCCTAAAGAGAGATGGAAACGGCGCGGAGCGCTGAAGACTGATGCAGCTAAGAGAAGCCACCCGTAAAGCTATGTGGGGATGTGGAAGTATACAGTATCTCCTTAAGGCCCAAATTATTACATTTTTTATGGGTCCCTGTTGACTTTCGTGTACAATGGGCCTTGCGCGACCGTGTCTGCTGTTGGACGGCCCCCCATAGAAAATTGTATGGGACCGCGTCCCACTTCAGACATTTTTTAGCAAAAAATCAACATCGCCATGGCGAAAGAAAAAAGAAAAGCGGCCTTACTAAATACTGAAAAAACTTTTAAAAAACAACGCACATACCCCCCCTCTTCGCCTCTTAAACCTTTGCAGCATCCATCCTTAGATATGTTATTGAATTATTCTGTTTTTGAGCTAATTTAATTGCTCCTTTTTGGTAGACGAATTACTTAGCTGCCCTTTGTTTTATTTGATTTATTTACTCTCTTTTGCCTTTGTTTTTTAGTTGAGAAATGGGTCTTATATATTAACGAGCGACGTGTTAAACGTTGGCAGCTAACTTATCTAGAAGAAGTGTACCTGTTCTTTAGAATTTTAATCTATATAACCTACTGCCCTCTTCCTTTTATAAGAAAGTATTGGGATACCTCCTCGTTGGCTCCAATTCATCCAATTTCCAGATTTATGTCACGCAATCGTTTTTTTAATTTATATCGTCGCTTTTACACTTAGAACACTACCAACAAGGCTACAACTTCTTCAGTATTTAACAAAATCAAAGAATAAAGCAATTATATTCAGGATATCTCTATTACTTATTAGAAGCCATCTTCCAAAGTTAGCGTTGACGAGGCCATAGTGCGCTTTACTGGGAGAAGCAAGGATATCGTGCATATGCCCAACAAACCTATTTCGGTTGGTTACAAGATTTAAGTTATTGCTAACAGTAGCTTCTTTTTAAGATAGAGATTTCATTTAAAAGGGCATGGCCCTATTAAATATAATAATTTATTTTTTAAAAAGTTAACTCCCACACAAGGAGTTGTTATTACTCTTCTTTACAATCTTCCTCCTCCTCCTTTACAAGATCACAGCTACCACGTCTTTATAGATAACCTTTTTACAACACCTTAATTGTTTGATGAATTACGCAAGCAAGGATTTACGGCAACAGGGACGACTCAGTACAATTGCATTGACAGCTAACAACTTCTTTAACTTAAGGTTTAAGATAAATCTCGCGATATAGTCCCCTAAGGTACTGTTTATACCCAAAAGCATAAAGAAAATAAAGTTATACAGCTAGGGTTTAAAGATAATGCATTTGTTCTTCTTCTTAGCACTCAGTACAACGGCAAAGAGGTCCCAGTTAAAAGATTACAACATCAACCTGTAAAAACATTAACAAGTGCAAAGACTGCAAGAGTCCCTTTTAATAGAGAAGCAACAAAGGTATTACCAGTGCTTCAAATCATCGACTCCTACAATCACAACATAAACAGCGTAGATATCGGGGATCAATTACGCGCCGACTTTACTCCAAAGCGACGATTTCGCTAAGGCGGGCAACAAGCTCTTCTTTTTCTTTTTCTTCTTAAGATTTCAGTCACCAACTCCTTTCTATTGCAAAAGCATGGCTAGGCAACACCTATCCCCAAACAGTCCTCCTTTCGGCAACAGTTATTTACTGAAATCTTTACGAAATTCGGCCAAATCGTTGCTCTACGCAATCACGGGCTAGGTATTCATCTTCACGACAATCAACAACACACACTAGTACGACGGCCCAGAAGGACCTTTTGCTCTTTCTGTTCATCAAAACGGCAAAATATAGTGGCAAACCAAGCAGTTTTCACGACAAGACCACCACAGAAAGCAAGCATATTTACTGGGTGCGCAGAGTGCGGCGTGGCGTTGTGCAATAATTCAAAAAAAAGGTGTTGGGACAAGTGGCATTCGGGGGGGGACCAGGCGTGACAGTGGTTTCTGTGGGATTTACGTGTAACTTTTTGTATTTGTTGTTCGTTGCAGGGGGTTTTAGCCAATCAACGTGTCTACCGAAAAAAATGTAATAATTTGGGCCTTAAGGAGATAGTCTTTTGGGCGCTCTAGGGCGTGAAGAGGGCCGTGCGCGGAAAACCCCGCTGAGAAAGAGTGGCGTGAGCCTATATATCACAAAGCGCAGGCGCTAGCACCAGCATCGTCGTCGTGTCATCCCTGCCACCCTGCCACTCTGCCAGCCTGTCTTGCGAATCAGACGACGCTGGGGGCAAAGGATGCGGATCCTGGGTCACTTCCACCAATGCGAACAGCAGTCATCCTCGGCTGTTGCATGCCGACGAGAATGGGTGTCATTTTCTAGTCACGACGGCCAAATACGGCTCTTATGGTATCACTGTCAACTGGTATACCTGGGAGCGGCTCCGCAGGGCATGGTATCTCGGCTATGCGTGCTTTGCGTCGGCCTTGTCCTCCTCCTCCTCGCAGACGTTCTTGGAGACGGCGCCGGCTTCGGCGCTGTGGCCGTGGCCGTGGCCGTGGCCGTGGTGGGCGGCCTGGACGAGGTCTGGGTTCTCGGCAGTGAGGCGGGCAAAGGTCTTCTCGGCCTCCCAGTTCCAGATGCTGTCGCTGGCAAAGACGAGGTCCATCTCCTCGAGGGTGCGCTGGTTGGACTCGGGGTAGAGGGCCCAGACGATGACGATGCAGGCGACGTTGACGGCGCCAAAGATGTAGAGCGTCTTCTCGTTGAGCTTCTCAAAGATGGTCGGCAGCAGCAGGACGGTCCAGCCGTTGCCGATGGACCAGCCGACGACGCCCCAGGCGTTGCCCTTGGCGCGCACCTGCAGCGGGAAGATCTCGGCCGGGTAGAGCCAGGGCACGGTGAGCCAGGAGGCGCCAAAGATGGCGGTGAACAAGAAGACAAAAAAGGTGGCGGCGCCGCCGAGCTGCTTGACGTTGCCGGCGCCGCGGGCGGCGGCGTTGATGGTGGCGCGGGCGAGGCCGCCGGCGCAGAACATGCAGACGGCCTGGCCGACGGAGCCGAGGTAGAGGGTCCAGCGGCGGCCGATGCGGTCGAGGGTGAAGACGCAGACGAGGGTGGCAAACATGTAGGTGATGTTGTTGACGCCGCTGACCCACAGCCGCTGCTGGGCGCTGATGCCGGCAATGGTGAAGATGGTCGGCCCGTAGATGGTGATGCCGGCGATGCCGATCCACTCTTGCAGAATCTGCAGCCAGATCACCAGCTGCACGCGCCGGCCCGTGTGCAGCGGGCCCGAGCCGATGCCGAAAAACATGTGCAGGTAGCTCTGCTGCGTCGCCGTCTCCTCCTCCATGTTGCGGATGCGGATCACGTCCTGCAGCTCCGCCTCGGCCGCCACCGCGTCCTCGCCCTCTTGGCCGCGCAGCCGCCGCAGGATGAAGCGCGCCTCCTCCTCGCGGCCCGCCTTGACCAGCCAGCGGGGGGACTCGGGCATGAACCAGATGACGATCAGCAGGCCGACCAGCGGCACGATCTGGAAGGCGACGGGGAACCGCCAGATGAAGGACGACTGGGGGTCGTAGTATTTTGAAGTGCCGCTGTTGGTTAGAGAAGAAAAAAGAAAAAAAGAAAAAAAGAAAAAAAGAAAAAAAGAAAAAAAGAAAAAAAGAAAAAAAGAAAAAAAGAAAAAAAGAAAAAAAGAAAAAAAGAAAAAAAGAAAAAGAAAAAAGGGAGGGAAAGAGGAGGGGGAGGGGGGAGAAAGGACGCACAACTCCAGCCAGTACGCCACGACAACACCAAAAATGTTGAGCGTAAATTCAAACGCCACAAACTGGCCGCGCGACGTGTGGGCGGCAGTCTCGGTGGCCCAGACGGGCGTGATGGCGTTGAGCACGCCGGTGCCGATGCCGTTGAGGACACGAGCTACACGAGTTAAGATACTTGCGTAGAGGGAGGATTCATGACGCACCGCAGAACATCATGTTGGCGTTTTGGGCCGAGGCCTGCAGGGCGGCAAAGACAATGGACCAGATGCAGCCGATGCCAATGGTGGCGATGCGGCCGTAGCGGTCGCCCAGCCAGCCGCCGAGGAAGCAGCCAAAGAGGGTGCCCGGCAGGTAGTAGACGGCGACGAGGCCGCCCTGGCGCAGGGTGTGGTCGACGACGACTAGCTGGGTGGCCTCGTCCCAGTGGCCGAAGCCCATGCGCTCGGCATAGTCGCGGGTCGTGTTGACGCCGCCCATGAGGCCCTGGTCGTAGCCAAAGAAGAAGATGGACACGCCGGCGACGATGCACACGGCGTTGAGCAGCGAGCTCTTGTAGAGGCGGTTGGCCACATTGTGCTTGGGCAGCGGGCTGGCGAGCGAGTCCGCCATGGTGAGTGTTGGGTTGTTGAGGAGGAGTGTTGAGGAGTGGTCAGCCAGGGACGTCTCTTTTAAGCTTGCTACCCCATGGTGTTAGCCGAGGACGGGACTTTTGTTGGTCCCACTTTTACGACGTCACGGGTGAACCGAAGGCCGAGCGGCGGCTGCTGGTAGGGTTGCGGCGGCCGCTCCTACGCTCCTCGCCCGGCCTGTCCCCGGTGATCGGCGGTGGGTCGCGTTGGGGGGCGGATGACTAGCAAAGACGGAAAATTGTAGCGCCGCCCGAAGACCAAGGCAACGACCTGTCACATCTTGCTGCTTTAGGCAAGGCCGGTGAAAAACCAGCAGGGGCGCTCGTGACTGTCGGCCAGCGTGCCGAGGTCCCCGACTTAAGAGGGCGATCCCCTCGAAATCCCCATACACCGTGATTCTGACCAGGTCGCAGCCCATGTCTCCCCGCCTCCACACCTCCTCCCAATGGCGCCATCTCCAGCTTCTCCAGATTCGCGGTCGGAGCGCAGCTTCGGGGAACCGCCGGCGAAGAAGCGGCGGTCCGACGACGCCGAGGCAAACAATGTGAGAGAGGTTTTTGTCTATTTGCAGTCAAATGAAGGCTCACAGATTCAGGGCCCGGCTCGCCGGCAAGAGGCCTGCGGGGCCTGCCGCCTGCGCAAGGTCAAGTGCGACAAGAAGCGGCCGAGCTGCGACATGTGCCGAGCCAAAGATCTCGACTGCGAGTATCTCGGCGACGCAACCAAAGTGACGTGCGCAAAAAAGAGAGAGAACAAAAGAGAGAGAGAGAGAGAGAGAGAGAGAGAGAGAGAGAGAGAAGAGGGAGGCTGACGGACCAGCAGCCGCCTGGATCAGGCGACCAGCACGATCCTCGAGCGGCTGGATCTGCTGCGCGATGACGTGCAGAGCGTCAAGCAGGTGCTGAGCCAAGGATCCGGACTGGGATCTGGACTGGGATCAGGGTCAGGATCCGGACCAGGGTTGGGCCATCGGGCTCTGCCGGCCCGCCTGTCGTACTCGGACACGCGGTCGGCCGAGACGTCGCCGGCAATGTTGGAGACCAGCGCCGTCCCTATCGCAACAACAACAACAGCCGCGCCCGACTCGGACGCCATCGAGCGCTCGCGGGACTTTTTGCGCATCCCGCCGCAGCGCACGTCGGCCGACAGCGTGCTCGCGTGGGACGTGTTTGAGCACAAGTACCCGGCCAACGCGCTCGTGGGCGTGCTGTTTGGGGCCGAGGCCGCCGCGCCTCCGTCCATCGGCTTGCCCGACGGCAGCTCCGCCGGCGGACCGCCGCCCGACCAAGAGCGCATCCCCCTGCTGATCGACCGCTTCCTGCAAAACGTCCACACCAAGAACGCCATCCTCGACGTCGAGGCCCTCCTCAAGCACGGCCGCCAGTGCGCCGAGCACGGCGTCGGCTGGGACGGCTGGTCCTGCCTCGTCCTGCTGGCCTGCGCCCTCGGCTCCGTCGCCCAGCCCTACGGCAAGCCTGCGCCGGGCTGGCATGCCCACCATGCGCAGCATGTGCACCACGCGCACCACGCACACGCCTCGTCTGCCCGCTTGCACGCCGCCGCTCTGCAGCAGGGCCAAGCCTGGTTTGCCTTGGCCTGTCGGCGGCTGGGAGCGCTGCAATACTCGATGCTGGGGGCCCAGTGCTACTTTTTTGCCGGAGGTACTCTCTCTCTCTCTCTCTCTCTCTCTCTCTCTCTCGCTGACTCTCTCTCTCTCTCTCGCTCGCTCGCTCACTCTCTCGCTGATAGTCTACCTCATGTACACACTCCGCCCCATCCCCTCGTGGCACTACTTTCACCACGCCTCCATCTTCTGCCACTTCCACCTGCGCATGGCCCACGGACTCGCCGACCGGCTGGCCGAGGTCTTTGACGGCACCCCCTCGCACCGGCTGACCGCCGCCGAGCGCAAGGCCCGCCGCCTCGAGCAGAGCCTCTACTGGTCGTGCTTCAAGTCCGAGTGCGAGTTCCGCGTCGAGCTGCCGCTGCCCCAGTCCGACATCAGCCTCGACGGCTATCCGAACCTGTTTCCCTCGCCGCCGTCGCCCATCACGCCCAAGAACGAGCGGTCAGGTGGTGGTGGTGGCAGCAGCAGCGACGACAACAACAGCAGCAGCCAGCACCACCGGTCGTCTGTCTTTGACGGCCTCGCCGACGAAGACCTCTCGCTGCGCCGCCACGCCGTGCGCCTCTGCAACGAGGAGGAGAGCTGGTACTACTACCTCACCGAGATCGCCCTCCGCCGCATCGGCAACCGCATCATCAACACCTTTTTCCACCAGGCCCGCTCCACCTGGCTGCACATCAAGCCGCTGCTGCGCATGGCCCAGGAATTCGAGGCCCAGATCTCCTCCTGGTCCGCCAACCTGCCGCCGGCCATGCAGCACTACAAGACCGCCGCCACCATCCGCGCCCCCTACGGGGGAGGGGGAGCCGACGACAGCTACGGCAGCGACGGCGGCCACGTGTCGCGCGAGCTCAGCTGGGCCATTGACAACCGCCTGCTCGAGATGCAGACCTGGCTCTACCAGCCCTTTCTCTACTATCTCGTCCACGTCGGCTTGCCCCCTGCTCCCACTCCCACCACCACTACCCACTCGGCCGTCCTCAGCAACCTGCTGAACCCCTTTCCCACCCCCGACGCAACCGACTACAGCCCCGGCGGCCTGTCCCCCAGCGACGTCGCCGTCCTGCGCTCGCTCGTCCACGCCGGCATCACCTGCTGTCTCAAGACCATCGAGGTCCGCGCCCAGACCCACCGCCACCACGGCCTCTGGTTCGACCTGCGCAGCACCATGTGCGCCTCCCTCGTCCTGCTGGCCGTCGTCAAGAGCGGCCACGCCGCCTGGATCCCCGGCGGCGCCGACTCCCTCTGGGGGGCCCCGCTGCCCGTCGCCAGCCCCTACGACGCCGCCCGGCCCATCGGCGGCAAGCTGGCCAAGGTCCTGGCCCAGTTTGCCTTTTGGGGGGCCGAGGCCCCCGACATGCTGTGGCACAAGAGCGTGCTCGAGGCCGTCGTGCGCGACGTCCGGGGGTCGTAGTGTGTATGCATAACGCAAGAAGCAGGAGAGTGCGACGCGGGCGGTGGCGAGAGGGCTGGGGGGGGTCTATGTTTGGAAACGCTATATGACGGCAATTTCGCGCTGCAAATTCCTTGGCTGGAAAATTCGCCGCGCCCTGCAGCACTGCTCATCATATGTCTGCTCGCCGCGTCCAGATTAACCTGCAGCGCCTCAGGGGGGGCTGTCCTCCCACGCTGCACCGCCGGCAACGTAATGGTCAGACGTGAGTTGCGTGAGCAGACAGCGGCGGTGGAAAAGAAATAAAAGGAGAAAAAAAAAAGGAGAAAAAAGAAAATAAAGCAAAGACGGCAGATCTGGCCAAGTCTGCGGAAAGATCAGTAGGATCAGTGGGATCAGTGGGATCAGTTTCGACGGAAACAAGCATATCTCGGTTCATCGTAACATCTCATCTCCCAGCAACCACAGCGACGAATCTATGAAAAACAAGAATATGTAGCCAAGAGCTTTTTTTTTTTTTTTTTTTTTTTTTTTTTTTCATTTCCCGCTCCGTGTTTCATCCGTCCAGCCAGGGACCGGCCGACGACCGTGGTTGGCTGAGAAGGAGATGATCGAGGAGTCCCGGCGGAACGAGGCGCATCCTCCGGCTGCATATTTTCGGTGGCAGGGATCGAACACGAGCCCAGATGGCGGCTGCAGCAGCAGCAGGATGGACACGGCCGCGCTCGGCGAGCCGAGCTTGCGTGTTTATTCTGCATGCCCTCCCCCCCTGTCATCTGCAGCATGAGCTCGTATCTCTGAGTGTGTGTGCTGGCCAGCTTGTTTTTTTTTTCTCTTTTTCTCTTGCTCCCGGTATGACGAACCTTGTGCAGCCGTAGCACTGCAGGTAATATCTCAACCTCCCGATTTTCCTGCACATGGGTCCTTTCTTGGTTGTCGGTGAACAAGACGAAAGGGAAAGAAGGAAGCCGAGCTCTTCTGAGCAGCTTCTCTCGAGTATTAAAAGGCCGAGTCCGTCAGTCGACCCAGACTGCTTTTTTCTTTCCTTTCTTCTTCACCAGACAACATTGTGAGGATCTCGCTCCAGTCATTCGTTGAGACAACCGCTCTCTTCCTTCGTTTACACTGCTTCCCTTGGAACACTTGCACAACCACACACACACACACACACACACTCGTTGCCCACAAGTCACAATGGCGCCCTACCTTGGTCTTGACGTTCGCGGCTATGGCTCCTCGGCCCCTTGCAGCACCGAGACCATTACCCTGCCGCCCCTCTCGCCGCCCGTTGTGGTCCCGCCCACGCTGGTGCCCCCGACGTCGATTATCGTGTCTACGTCGCCGGTGGCGCCGCCTCCGGTGTATTCCACCACCCCGGAGACTCCAGTGGTGCCCCCTCCCACGACGGAAGTGCCCCCTCCTCCCACGACGGAAGTGCCCCCTCCTCCTACGACAGAGGTGCCTCCTCCCCCTACAACGGAGGTTCCCCCTCCTCCCACAACGGAAGTGTCGCCCCCTCCCACGACGGAGGTGCCTCCGCCTCCTACGTCGGAGCTCCCCCCTCCTCCCACAACGGAGGTCCCCCCTCCCCCCACGTCGGAGGTGCCGCCGCCTCCCACGACAGAGGTGCCGCCCCCCTCGACCGACTACACGCCGCCCGGGGTGTCGACAAGCGTCTTCAGCACCGCCACGGTCCCGCCGCCCGTGGCGTCGACGAGCCCCCTCAGCGTGTCCTCGGTCCCTCCCCCCGTGGTGTCGTCGACCACGGTCCCGCCTCCCGTGGTGCCGCCCCCGACCACGGTGCCCCCGGAGGTGCCCTCAACGGGCGTGTACGGCAACACGTCCATCATTGTGGTGACGCCGACGCCGCCGACTTTGACCTATGCCAGCACGGCCGGGCTCAACGGCACCACGGTCGTGGGCGGCGGCTACGGCGGCAGCAGCACGGCCGCCACGAGCGCGGTGACGGCGCCGCCGGCCACGGCAGGGGTCACGGGCCGTGCCGGGCCCAGCCTGGCCGGGGTGGCCGTGGCTCTGCTGGCGGCGGTGGGCGCGCTGTGCCTGCACTAGGAGACGAGAGGAAATGACAGGGATGCACAAGGACACGCTTAAGCTGGAACGGAAATGCTGGAGATCCCAAGCAGGGATGTAATGGCAGAGGGTGGAGGAGAACCTGCAAACTAATCAGAACGTCCAGAAGAGAAAATGACTAGCAGAAAAAGAATGCCATTGAGGCTATATACATGCTCTCATCTTGTAGGGCCATCACAGAGCCATGTTCCAGACCTGGTGCACCGCCACGGATCCGTGCAGCAGCGCCAGCTGCCAGTAGGGCCACGGCAGAGTCGTCGTCGCCACTCCGTCTTCTTCCTCGTCCGCCCACATGGACAACGTCTCTGCCCTCTGTGCCCCAGAAGCAGAACCGACGGCACCCCCCTGCAGGGCCAGCCAGACCGCCAGAACCATCGTCGCTGCGCCCAGCAGAACCCCCATGGCCGGCTGCACCACCGACGGCAGCACCACCACCGCACCGTCCGTCCGCTGCCGCTGCCGCTGCCGCACCACCGCGGCGCTGCGCCAGCGCCACAGGGACTCGCTCGTCAGCGACGCCGCCAGCACGGCGCACGCCCCGGCGGCCGACAGAGCCGCGACATGCGCATAGGGGCGGGCTGACTGCAGCTGGGCGCTCAGCCAGGTGCTGTCGTCGTCGACGTCGTCCTCGGCTGCCTGCACGCCGTACAGAAACGCGGCCGACGCAGCCACCGCGACCAGCCAGACGAGCCGCCGCGCCATCGATGGCGCGCCACGGTTCACCGTTGGTGCATCGTGCTGCCGTCGCCGCCGCTGACCAGGCCGGCTGTCGTCTTTTCCGTCTTGTCTCTCTTCCCCGCCGCCCGAACCCAGACTGAAAGACTGGCTAAAGAGGTCGGACAGCTGGTTGCCCGGATCGTCCTCGTGGCCGCCGCCGCGGCGCATCGTCTCGGCAAAGAAGTGCGGCGGCGCAAACTCGACCGACGAAGCCGCAGCAGTCGGCTGGCTGGCGCCGAGACCGAGACCCGACAAACCGCTGCTGGCGTCCCGGCCGAACAGGGCCGACGTCGGCACACGGTCTTCCTGGGTCGCCTCGTACTCTTCCGCTGGCGACGGTCGCAGCCGCGGCGCGTTCGGCCGGTTCAGCACCCGCTGGGCAATACTCGTCGGCGCCGGCGGCACCTTGTACCAAAACGGGCCGTGGCCGCCGTCGTCGGCCGGCTGCCGGTTGAAGGCGCCGGTGAACGGGGCAGTTGGCGCAGAGAAGCCCGCCGCGTCGTACGTGCGAAACGCGCGATGCGGCGACGGCAGCAGCTGCGTTGCCTGCGTCGGCACCCAGTCCATCTCGTCGCCATAGCTTGGCTCCGTGTTCTGCGGAAACGACGGCACAGCCGGGTCGTCGAGCTGGAGCGTGCTGAACGCAAAGTCGCTCGTCTTGCGCTCGGGCGTCCGGCCCCCCCATGTCTCGGAAGCTCGTCCGTTCTGCGGCGGCCAGCCGCTGGATGGCGCATCCCGGCTGTTGAAGGGGTCCGCGCTGTAGTTGATGGGGCGCGCCGGCGTCGAAGCGGAGATCTCGTCCAGCACGTCCGACAGGGTCTCCAGGTCGCGCCGCCGCTCGTCCCGCCGCTGCTCTGCCGTGCGCGGTCGGGGTGGCGACGCCAGTGGTGTGTCGGGCAGCTTTCCAAAGAGCGGCCGCATGTCCTTTCGGATCACCCGCGACGCCGCTCCATAGACGTAGAGGATGAAGAGCGTGGCAAACGCATGCATCCCCAGCGTGGCCGGCACCAGCGCCACCTTGCCACCGGCCACCTTCACCAGGACGAGGCGGACCACGAGGATCGAGGCCATGTAGGCGTACCAGGCCGGGATGCCGAGGTAGGGCTTGGTGAAGCCGCGCACCGTCTGCACAAAGTAGGGATTCCACCAGCAGCCTGCCACTGTCGCAGCGACGCATAGCGACTGCAGCCGGCCCGCGTGTGCCAGGAGAAAGCATACGATGGGCTGCAGCGGACCCAGAGCGGCCGCAGACGCAAACGTGCCGTCGTCGTCGTCCATCCGGTCGTCGCTGAAGCCGGCTTCTTCGTTGGCGTCGACCGGCGGGCCCGAAATGGCAGCGGCCAAGACGCTGCCCTGCCACAGCAGCTGAAAGGCCAGGCTGGACCACCACATCCACCGCCCCAGCGCGTGGGCCGTGTCGAGGTACGACGGCCGCGCCAGCCGCACCTGCCGGCTGTAGTTGACCATGCGCCGCAGGTGGTCCGTCTTGGCCGTGTAGGCTGCCTGGTTGATGCGCGCCATCACCGCCGGCTCGCACTGCGCGCACACCTGCGGGTATCGCTGCTCGAGGCCCTGCCGGAAGCGGAAGTACCGCCGCTCCAGCTCCGGCGTGTCGGGGTGGTTCGGATCGTCCGGGAAGTACTGGGCCAGCGAGGCGATGAACAAGTGCTGATTCTTGAGACACGTCGCGCAGAACACGCTCTCGGATGTGTCTGCATCGTTGCTGCTCACACCGGGAAACGGTTCCGGCGCCCGGGCATAGTGCGGTGTGGCTCTGGCAGACGTCGTCGTCGCCACGGGGGGATCGGTCACCTCGCCATCCTGAGCAGTCAGCCTTCCAGCCCAAGCCATCCTCGATCAAGCTTCTCCCATGCTTACCTCGTCTAGGTAGTTTGTCGCGTCGCAGTTCCGGCACTCAAACTGCCGCACCTTTCCATCGTTGAGCGTCGACGTCCGTTTCCCGCAGTAGAAGCAGGCCAGATATCGGGGCCGTCGAAATCCCGCCATGGTCGTCACGTCATCAGAATCAGAGTCGATGACCGCAACCGGCAAAACATGCCCTCTTCCACCATAGTGTTAGGGATGACCTATCCTGCGAATGCGCGTCTCGCTTCTGTCAGATCAACGTCGTTGTTGACTTTTGTCCAGACAAATACTGCCGGGCGGTGAAGAGCTTAATTGGTCAGTGGGGTCGATAGCTTCACGACGACTCTCAGCCAAAGTAACATCTGTGGAATCTAGTTCAGAGTTGTTGATTATTTGAGACTATAATAACGTGTTTGACAACCGTACTCGTATTCAACAAGTCGAAGGCGTACCACGGACCGAGCTCATGACGTGCAAACCAGCTTCATCCATTGGAAAGCTGTCACCAACAAAACAGGACAGTTCACTGAAATTCACCATGCGCTGAGCCACATTTACCCTCTGGATCGGGAGCTTTTTTTCTCCTTAACAAGCCCACCAATCTCTCAGATCAAAATGAGTAAAGAGACCCATCCCTTTCCTATCGAGAATCCTTCTAACGCAATTTCAGCATCCACACCTTTGGCCGATGTGGCCTCCAAGACGATCGAGTCGTCTGTCCTGGATTCGACATCTGTGGCCGTTGTCGGGGTGGTCTTGATTGCAGCCTCGGGAGCTGGCGTCAGCTTGCTTCTTCTCCCACCAGTAGCAGCAGCCACGCTTGCTGCCATCGCATGCACATCCATCGTGGTACGCTCTGGCATCTCCAATCTCCCATACCTCCCTGCTCACCTCTCAGCTGCGCCATGCATGGCTCTTGCGGAGCAAGCGGACACCCATGGAACAGGCATGGGCAAAGGCTCGCCAGGGCGCCGTGCCCGATGCCGTCGCGCTGCCGAGCACCTACTTTGTCTACGTCCTCGGCTCGGGCGGCCACACGAGCGAGCTCTGCGAGATGATCAAGCAGCAGTTCCGCCCCAACCCGCTCAGTCACCGCCGCTACATCATCACCTCTGGCGACCACCACTCGGAGAACGCCGTGGCCCGGCTGGAGGGCCTCATCCAAGCCACCTTTCCAGCCAGCGGCGCCGCCGGCACCTGGGACGTCTTCCGCGTCGTCCGCGCGCGCCGCGTGCATCAGCCGCTGTGGACGACCTGGTACTCGACCGCCCTCAGCGCGCTCTCTGTCGTCCAGGCCCTCGTGCGGCGGCCGCGGGGCCGTCCTGTCCCTGTGTCTGGCACGGCTGATGGCTTTGCCTATCCGAATCTGATTGTCACCAATGGCCCGGGCACGGGCTTCATTGTCTGCCTTGTAGCGCATCTCTTGAAACTGTTGGGCTTCGTGCCCAGCCGGCGCTTCGGCATCCTGTACATTGAGACCTGGGCCCACGTGAGCACGCTCAGCCTCACGGGCACGCTGTTCCTCTACAGTCGGCTGGCCGACATGTTTGTGGTGCAGCACGTGGCGCTGGCGCGGAAAAAGGGCACGCGGTACGTGGGCGAAGTGACCCGGTTTGGGAATCTCCTGGGCATCCGAAAGGCATTGAAGCGGTGACAGCAGAAGCATAGCGGAAATTCGTTTGCATGGTATACACTGGCATGACATAATATACATGGACGTCCCAGCGGCCCTCCACTCGGCCTCTACTCGGCCTGCGGTGGCGCGTCGCTGTCGAGGGCTTCGGCCTCGGCCGGCTCGGTGCCGAACGACACGTAGGCCTGACTGCGCTCGGCCTCGATCTTGGCCGTCTCGCCGGCCGCCCATGCCTTCCAGCGCTCGTACGTCTGGTCCTCGAGCTGCATGCCCACCTGCAGCGCCGACTTGCCAAAGTAGGCGCCCACCATCCGGGCCTCCTCTTGAGCCACCCGACGCTCGACCTCCTCCTGGTGCCGCAGGGCGTAGAACTCGCGCCGGGCTGCGTCGTACGCCTGGTCCTTGGTCAGGTTGGCATTGTGCATGAGCCAGAGCTGGCGCTGAACGACACTGAAAGGCGTTAGATATAAATAGATGCAATGTAGAGCAGCAGCACTCACCACTCTCCGCACAAGGGTAGTCCCGGCTGGATCAGCCCCCGGCTCCAGTCGTACAGCTGCGCATCCTTGCCGTCGAGCTCGACGACCACGCGCGGCCGCGCCAGCTCCCACGGGTGGTCGCGGAAAAAGGTCCGCCGCAGCTCGTCCTCCTCGTAGACGATCTGCTGGGGCCGGTACGTCCGCCGCGGCTTGCGGGCGCGCGGGTTCGCCGCCTGGTGCTGCACCGGCACCGTCCGCGTCAAGATCTCCGACGGCGGCACCATCTCCACCGCCTTCAGCCACGGCGGTGCTTGCCGTTGCAGCCGGTGCGTCAGCGGGCTGGCTAGGCTCTTTCGCACCGTCTCGGCGACGCGCGCCGCGCGGAATTGGCGGGGGACGCCCATATCGTGGAGAGGCGCGCAGCTTTCAATGGATTCGGTGCTGTATCGACCGCAGAGAAATCCACCTAGACACGAATCGGGGACGTCGTTGAAGTGGTCGTCTTGTTCGCTGGTGTGCGGTCTGGAGATTTTTTTTACCCAGTGCTGAATGCTCGATAGCTGCACAAATATGCACATGCCCGGTATATTAAGGCCAAGTACCGATAAGATAAGATCTTGATTTTTGCACGCAAAACTACGAGAGTACATTTTCTGCTTCTCGCTAATACGACGACGAACAATTTCGGTCGGCACGAAACTCACGACCGCTCGGCTATTCTCGATTGTGCTGTAGCTGGCAAGCCACATCCATACCGTGTGCGTGGGTGCCACAATGAAGGGCGGCCGATGAAGGCCTCACGTCGCATCGACAGGTCGATCTGCGGCGCCCTCCTGTCCAGCCGGCCCTCCTTGCCGTCGCCGCCGGCGCAGCGCCCGCCGTCACGATGCGCACACAGCCAGACAGGCAGTCGGCCGCGAGCCCGCCGCACATGGGCGCCGTGGCTGTCCAGCGCCGCATCTGCCGACCCAGCCGCCGGCACTTTGCTCCCCCTCTTGTTTCCCCCACTGTGGCAGAGTCAGATAACCAGCACGATCCATACCCTACACCCCGAACCGACCTGCCACCGACGAGCCCGAGCCTCCCGGAACATGACAGCCGCTGCAGCCACACGATGCAACCATACGGCTGACGCCGCTGCACCTCTTCCGGATCCGGCATCGGCCGTTGCCCAACCGTCCACGCCGGTTCCCATGACACACAACAGCAGCGGCGATTTCTGGAAGCCACGGCGGCCGTCGGTGAGCAAGGAGGAGGCGCTGTCATTTGTCGACCCGCCGGCAGACGGGGACTCGGTCAACGAGCACCTCGAGTTCATCCGGGATCCGTACATGCGGCACTATGCGCCGGCAGACGGGCCGACGGTGGCGGTGTCGCACAACCGGGAGGATGCCGAGTTCCCGGGGTGGGAGCAGGTGCAGCAGGCGGGGCCGGCGGTGCAGGAGGCGGTGCAGGGGCTGGCGCGGGCGGTGTGGTCGCGGCTGCGCAACCCGAGCGAGACGAGCGCGAGCGAGGTGTTTGACCAGTACAGCCGGCTGGGCCAGCTGGCGGAGACGGCGACGGCGGCGGCGCGGATGGCGCACATCCCCGCGAGCCTGCGGCACCAGCTGCTCAAGGCGCTGGGCATGGTGGAGAAAAAGGATGCGCCGTCGATGCTGCGGTACTTTGCCGTGGTGGCCGACGTCAAGGACGGCGGCTTTGCGCTGTGGCGGGCCGAGTGGAACGCCGCCCTCTCGTTTGCGGGCCGCTACGTCGGCGCGACGACGCCGGCCGAGGCCGAGGCGTCTGTGGACCTCTGGCGCGAGATGGAAAAAGAGGCCCACGTGCCCGGCAACGAGGTGACGTTCAACATTTTGTTCGACGTGGCCTCCAAGGCCGGCAACTTCACCCTGGCCGAGATGGTCTACCAGGAGATGGAGAAGCGCGGGCTGCCGTTCAACCGCTACCACCACGTGAGCCTCATCCACTTTTTCGGGCTCAAGATGGACGCCGACGGCGTCCGGGTGGCCTACCGCGAGATGGTGCAGGCGGGCGAGATGATCGACGTCGTCGTGCTCAACTGCGTCATCGCCGGCTTCCTGCGCTGCGGCGAAGAGGACGCCGCCGCCCGCGTCTACGCCCGCATGCGCCAGAGCTACATGGACCGGCTGTCGAAGCGGCGGACGGCGCGGCGGCGACAGTCGGGAGAAAGAGACGACGCCGACGCGCAGGAGAGCGACGAGAAAGCCGTGGCGGCGGCGCTGCCGCAGACGAGCGGGCTGGCCAGCCAAAAGGCCATGACGCACGTGCTCATGATGCTGGCCAAGGTCAGCCGCGGCGACGCCGGCCTGCGCGCAGGCTACCAGCACCTCGTGCCGACGCGGCCCGACCTGGCCACCTACCGCATCCTCATCCACCACTACGCCGTGCGCCTCGGCGACCTGGCCATGGTCACGCGCCTGCTCGGCGACATGAAGACGCTGCGCATCCCCCTGCACGGCGCCGTCTTCCTCGCCCTCTTCAAGGGCTTCGCCCTGCACGGCGGGCCCGTCGGCTCCGGCGCCGACTGGAGCGAGCAGCGCCTCCACAGCATCTGGGCCGCCCTGCTGCGCGCCCTCGACGACGACGCCGCCGGCCTCTACATCAGCACCTGGCTCGTCGTCTGGGTCCTGCGCGCCTTTGACCGCTGCTGCGACCCCGAGGCCGTCTTCAAGGCCTACAACTCCTTGGGCTCGCGCTGGGAGCCCTCCGAGGCCGACGCCGACTTTGCCATCAGCTTCCTCCACAACCTGCTGAAAAACCACGGCGCCGGTGGCCTCCACCGCGCGAGCTCCTCCCTCGGCCATTCCTTTGGCTAGAGTATTTGTATCTTTTTTACTGCATGTGTCGGGTTGTGTATACGGATAGACCACTTGATGAATTATGTGTTACTGCCACAACTTGATTGCTCTCAAGGCACGTATATGTACATCCGCGAAGTGGCCATTCTTCCCTGCTCCAAGGATCCCGGCCCATCGGCGAGCCGCCTATTTCGGCTTGTACGTCTGCCAGGCTGCACCAGAGTTAGCTCGTTGTCCCCACGCCGCCGACGTTTTTGATCATCCAAAATCACTCACCTCCAATGCCAAACGGCGCCAGGAAGCCGACAATGGCGAGGCCCCAGTAGCCGACGCCAAAGAACTTGCTGCGCGGGTTGAACGGCAGGTTCGAGTACGGGCCCTCGGGGTAGTGGTACGGCGACGACAGGCGGGCCGGCGAGGCGTGGAAGGCCCGGCGGCCAGCGGCCTGCGAAGTGCGGATGGCGGCGCGGGCAAGCATCTGCGCGTTGTTGTCAGCCAATTGGTCCATCTCTGCTTCCTCCCATCATCTCCTTTCCAGTCTCGCAGAGAGAACGCACCTTGATCAGAATGGCTGGGTTGTGGGTGTGGTGTTTTGGGAGAGCTGTGTGTTTGCCGTGATCGCTTTTTGCACTCCTCTGACTGGTGGCGTGAGAAGTTGCCGCTCGGCTTTGCTCGCGTTCCATGTTTTTCCGAAAAAAAAAAGGGACAAGGGAAAGAATGTGGCCCGTGCAGATCACATGATGGAATGAAACAAAATTCACCTCCACCGCCTTCCCTTCATCTTGATGATCGCGGCAGAATTTGTGGGGATCCACTTTTGTTTCTGTCCTGAATTTTTCCCTAGATCTTTTTTTTTTTCTTGGCTGGTGGTATCTCACTTTTCTGTTCCATGATTCGGTCGATCATCGGAACAAAAGTGCAGGGAACAAGGCTGAGCAACCGTGTGCGACCAATACTGGGTGCTCCCGAGACTTCTGCGGCCTAGACCCTTCTCTGAAGGGTCTTTCCCCTTCATTTCACCGTGGTCTAACACCACTCTTCTCGACCAACGACACCATTCCCGTCCACAACCATGAATGCAGACGAGCTTTTTGAGGTCTTTGACGAGCTGCCCGCGCCGGTCACGCGCCAGCAGCACCAGTCGCCGGCGCCTCTGCCGACTGCTGACAAGGGCGATGCGCCACAGCCCGCCGACAAGAGCAGAAAGCGGAAAGCGGTGGGCCTCTCGGGGGAGAACCCTGAGACGGAGACTGCGGATGGCGAAGGCGGCGGCGGCGGCGACGACAGCGATGAGGACATGTCGCACGGGCCCGGCGAGGCGTCCAGCGACGGCGACGCCTCGTCCAACGCCGACGACGCGGCCGACGACGGCAACGAGAACCAGAGCAAGCGCCGCAAGAAGGATGGCGAGGCGGAGCAGCCGGTGCTGACGGACACGTTCCAGACGGCCAAGTCGCGCGAGGTGGCGTCGGCGTCGGGGTTTGCGCCGCAAAAGGAGACAGAGGCGCTCGTGCTGCAGCACAACATCCAGCACCAGGTGGCGCTCCCCCCCGACCTCAACTACGAGTACGTGCCGCTGTCAGAGCACAAGCCGCCGGCCGAGCCCGCGCGGACGTACGCGTTTGCGCTCGATCCCTTCCAGAGCCTGTCCATCGCGTCCATCGAGCGCGAGGAGAGCGTGCTGGTGTCGGCGCACACGAGCGCCGGCAAGACGGTGGTGGCCGAGTACGCCATTGCGCAGTGCTTCAAGCGCAACCAGCGGGTCATCTACACGAGCCCCATCAAGGCGCTGAGCAACCAAAAGTTCCGCGACTTCCAGGCCGAGTTCGGCGACGTCGGCCTCATGACCGGCGACGTCACCATCAACCCGACGGCCAGCTGCCTGGTCATGACCACGGAGATTCTGCGCTCGATGCTCTACCGCGGCTCCGAGATCATGCGCGAGGTCGCCTGGGTCGTCTTTGACGAGATCCACTACCTGCGCGACAAGTCGCGCGGCGTCGTGTGGGAGGAGACCATCATCCTGCTGCCCGACAAGGTGCGCTACGTCTTCTTGTCCGCCACCATCCCCAACGCCTTCCAGTTCGCCGAGTGGATCGCCAAGATCCACCGTCAGGCCTGCCACGTCGTCTACACGGACTTCCGGCCGACGCCCCTGCAAAACTACTGCTTCCCCGCCGGCGGCAACGGCATCCTGCTGGTGGTGGACGAGCGCGGCGTCTTCAAGGAGAAGAACTTCAACACGGCCATGGCGCTGGTCGAGCAGAACAAGGGCGCCGACCCGGCCGACCCCAACGCCCAGATGAAGGGCCGCGGCAAGAACAAGAAGACGCACAAGGGCGGCGGCACCGGCGGCGGCGAGGCCACCTCGGACATTTACAAGATCATCCGCATGATCATGAAGAAGAGCTTCCAGCCCGTCATCGTCTTCAACTTTAGCAAGCGCGAGTGCGAGATGCTCGCCCTCAAGATCTCGGGCATGAACTTCAACAACGACTCGGAGCAGGCCCTGGTCACGCGCGTCTTTGAAAACGCCATCGACACCCTCACCGAGGCCGACCGCGCCCTGTCCCAGATCACCCACATCCTGCCGCTGCTGCGCAAGGGCATCGGTGTCCACCACTCGGGCCTGCTGCCCATCCTCAAGGAGATTGTCGAGATCTTGTTCCAGGAGAACCTCATCAAGGTCCTCTTCGCCACCGAGACCTTTTCCATCGGCCTCAACATGCCCGCCCGCACCGTCGTCTTCACCACCGTCCGCAAGTTTGACGGCGTGTCCATGCGCCCGCTGACCTCGTCCGAGTACATCCAGATGTCCGGCCGCGCCGGCCGCCGCGGCCTCGACGACCGCGGCATCGTCATCATGATGGTGGACGACAAGCTGGAGCCGGAGACGGCCAAGGCCATCGTGGCCGGCAAGCAGGACCGCCTCAACTCCGCCTTCCACCTGGGTTACAACATGATCCTCAACCTGCAGCGCATCGAGACCGTGTCGCCCGAGTACATGCTGGAGCGCTGCTTCTTCCAGTTCCAAAACGCCGCCAGCGTGCCCGCCCTCGAGAAGGAGCTCATGGCCCTGCAGCAGGACCGCGACAGAACCATCATCCCGGACGAGAACACGGTCAAGGAGTACTACAAGCTGCGCCAGCTCATCGAGGACTACCGCAAGGACATGGTCGCCGTCATGCAGCACCCGTCCTACTGCCTGCCCTTTCTGCAGCCGGGCCGCCTCGTCCACATCAAGACCCCCAGCGGCCTCGACTTTGGCTGGGGCGCCGTCCTCAGCTTCACCCAGCGCCGCGCGCCCCGTCGCGGCGAGGACGACGTCCCGCCCCAGGAGTCCTACTGCGTCGACGTCGCCCTCTTCGTGTCCGACCGCCAGTCCGCCCAGAGCATCGCCCCCGGCTTCCCCCAGGGTGAGATCGCCCCCGGCGTGGTGCCGTGTCAGAGCCCTGACGACAGCGCCAGCGAGGAGGGCTCGAAGCAATCAAAGCCGTCCAAGAGCGGCAAGTCCGCAGCCAAGCAGGCCGCCCGGAAAGCGGCCGCCGCCGCCGCAGCCGAGCGCGACAACGCGCGCGTTGAGATCGTGCCGTGTCTGCTGTCGTGCGTGGTGGCGATGAGCAAGCTGCGCATCTTCATGCCGGACAGCGTGACCAAGAAGCCCGGCAAGGAGCAGGCCGGCAAGGTGATCCGCGAGGTGGAGCGGCGGTTCCCCGACGGCATTCCCATCCTGGACCCGATCGAGAACATGAAGATCACCGACGACGCCTTCCGCAAGCTGATCCGCAAGATCGAGCTGCTCGAGTCCAAGCTGCTGGCCAACCCGCTGCACGGGTCGCCCATCCTGCCGGAGCTGTGGGAAAAGTACGACAACAAGGTGGCCCTGGGCGAGCGCATCCGCGACAAGAAGCGCGCCATCGCCAAGGCCCACAGCATCGCCCAGCTGGACGAGCTCAAGGCCCGCAAGACGGTCCTGCGCCGCCTGGGCTTCCTCAACGACGCCGACGTCGTCCAACTCAAGGCCCGCGTCGCCTGCCAGATCTCCTCCACCGAGGGCCACGAGCTGCTGCTGTCCGAGCTGCTCTTCAACCGCTTCTTCAACGACCTCACCCCCGAGGTCGTTGCCGCCGTCATGACCTGTTTCTTGTTTGACGAAAAGGTCGAAGCCCCCGACCTGCAAGAGGTCCTGGCCAAGCCCCTGCGCGAGATCAAGGCCCAGGCCCGCATCGTCGCCAAGGTCAGCCAGGAGAGCAAGCTCGACGTGAACGAGGAGGAGTACGTCCAGAGCCTCAAGTGGCAGCTCATGGACACGGTGCTCGCCTGGGCCAACGGAGCGTCTTTTGCAGAAATTTGGTACGTCTCCTTTTCTTTCCTTTTCTCTCTCTCTCTCTTTCCCGCTAACGCTTCTAGCAAAATGACAAATGCCTACGAGGGCTCCCTCGTGCGGCTCTTTCGCCGGCTCGAGGAGCTGCTGCGGCAGATGGCCGAGGCCGGCAAGGTCATGGGCAGCGAGGAGCTCACTACCAAGTTTGAGCAGAGCCTCGAAAAGATCAAGCGCGGCATCGTTGCTGCGCAGTCGCTGTACCTATAAGCGAGCAGCGGTTTTGGGCTTTTTTGTGTGTGTGTCTTCTGATTCATCTCCGGTTCGGCATGGTTGGCGTTGGCATGGCACGACATTGGAACACATCTGTAGCAATATTATCATATATGGCTACCATTCTGTTTACCTCTAGTTCCTCCCGTCCGTCTAGTTTCTCTCTCTCTCTCTCTCTCTCTCTCTCTCTCCGCCGTATTCTTTCCACCTGCTTCCATCTGTCTCGGGCTGTCTCGGGCTCTCCCTCACTTCGTGTCTGCA
Source organism: Harringtonia lauricola (assembly GCA_014183025.1). Taxonomy (NCBI): domain Eukaryota; kingdom Fungi; phylum Ascomycota; class Sordariomycetes; order Ophiostomatales; family Ophiostomataceae; genus Harringtonia; species Harringtonia lauricola. The sequence goes on along the minus strand of JACBXF010000067.1, from coordinate 1,982,223 downwards.
CGTCTTGCCGTAGTTGTACAACCACCAGCAGTATATGCCTTGCTCCACGCAACACCTCGGTAGCCAAACAGCATTCAGCTATTTGTTGAATCGGAAGCAGCCAAAGGAGTATCTCCCTCTCCTGCTCCTTGAATTTGTGAACAGACGAATTCATCCCGTCGTGCCACACATCATGGTAGTAAATTGGCAGGTAACGAAAATAAGATTTACAGCTAGGAATAGCAAAAATGGTGGTTTTACATTTGGTCGTGGCTGAACTAAATCTCGGACAGACCGACAGAGGTTTAAATATTTTTGAAGAAACCCGAAATAAATAGCAAAGGTGCGGGATTGGAACTGCAGCAAGAGACTAAACAGCCGTCAGACAATGTTTAAAGGCAGTCTTCATCCAACATCAAGATCTATGTTATCATTTTTGACGTGTTTAATTGTAAAGATGACATATAATCCAAAGGTTGGTGTGATGGAAGTTGAAAATTACAGGCATCATCATCTTGTGCCCAGCACCACAACAACATGTAACTCAATCTTGCTTCTGTATTGTTCCATGTAAGCCTATGGTGTAAATGGCCTATCTATTGAGATTTTGTCCAACCAAACTAGGGTTACGACTCAGCCTGCCTTCAAGTGAGGGTTTAGTTATCCATTGAGATTCAAGATATTAATTGTGTATGACATTCAAGACTTAGTTTTTGTAAACAGAAAACCCCGAATGCCAAAAAAACACAAAAAAAGAAACTTGAAAGAGCTATCGAATAAACGGTTTACCTACGTATGCTTTGCCAGCCAAATATTTGCCTATGCGGTGAAAACTCTGCATTATTTTCGCACTTGCCAACACTTTCCAGTCTGTCCCACTGCCTTCTCACGTTCAACATCTCTCAGTAGAGCTCGATGATCTTGTCCAGTAATAGGCTCTGGTTGTGCGCGACCGTCTCGATGAATAACGCACGACGCTCTAGGCGGCAGGGAATGTAAGGCAGAGGATAGCCTTGTACAGGTGACTTAAGAAGGCTGGCGATATTGGCTGTGAGTCCTTTAGGGTATCCCCATGGCATCGCATGTGTTGTTGATGTGCTGCGGGTGTTTAGTAAACGAGGTAGACCAGGGGTGGCCTTGGCGGTACGTTTGGCGGTACGAGTCCAGGGTCCGTTGCCCAGGGCTCAACGTGGACTCGTACCCGGATTACTGTACGCCGAAAGACTACCGTCAGGGATAAAAAAGTAAAGAAGTCTTCGACATTTGGACGTCTTTGAATAGTAATCTTTTGGGCAGATCTGCTGCCTTTTTCTACAACGCTAAACGGCTCGTCTGCATGCATACGTTAGGCCGGTGCTTCCCGGATGGCAGAACCGCTTTAAATTTGTGATTTTGATATCCCAGTCCCGTAGATGGGTATTATACCTGGCCAATCACCAACATCCTTTAACGCCCTTAAAAGCTTGCAGCCTGGCACGCGTAATGTGAGGATGAATTAAAGTAATACGGTCCAACACAATACCGGAAACAGAAAATGTACTCTTCTTTTTTTCTTTTTTCTTTTCTTCTTTAGTTCATGCTCTGCTTGTCAGTGCCTTCAAAAGGACGACAGAGCCTGTATTTCCACAGGCCCCAGTTCCGAAGCAGCCAAATGATATTAGATGGAGATGCATGACAGGCGTGACAGGAAACAAGAGAGACGACGGCACCCGGGGTCAGTCGATGGGCGTCATCGTTTTTCGCCTATTACCTCGATCGAACCGTGCATGCCGGACGTATCCGGTCCGATGGTAACTCCCTCGCTAGCCTGCCTCCCGCCATACACGTCCGCCTCAACACCGTCCCCCAGGACCCGTTCCTGCTGCATGGAACATTAGTGTGCTTCAGAATGGACCCTATGCCGGCGATTAGCGCAGCATCCAATGCCATCATTGGGCAGGCCTTGTCGACATATTCGCTGGCCGGCAGTAGCGGCGGCACTTTTCCCGGGTCATGACTCACCGGCCATGGAGTGCCGTTCTGACAAAGAGACGAGCAGATGAGACGGACACATGGCCGTGAAGAAGCTCACCGCCACAAGCTGGATCGGTTGTTTGGAGCATCATCGACCTCAATTCCGGGGCTGTACGAGGCCTCCATCATGCACCAGCTGGCACACGTGGCCACCTGCTCCTCTTGCCACAATACACAACGGGCTGTGGCAGAGATTGGCTTGCTGGCCGGCGATTCACATTTCTGCAAGGTCGCGAAAGTGGCTATAGCAATATTTACATTTCCAGTATAACGCCCCGTTGCACGCCTCCACGTGACCTACTTTTAACGGCGCGCTATGGCCAACGCGTCTGTGCACGGGCCAACTGGAGCTCATGTTTCGTTGCCCCCCCTTTTCCCCCTCCCCCTTTCCACTCGAGGGACGCGCTTGGTCCCCAAAGCGGGCCTGCGTATCAACAACAAAAAAAAAATAGAAAAGCACAAAATAACGAGATGCACGGGCAACCACAGGCGGGCCATCCGTTCTTTCCCTCTGGACAGCCGACGTTTTTCTGCACCCCACTCCACTGCAACTGCATCTGTACCGCACTATACCGTACCCCCCTTGTCCTTCCAGGCTGCAGAATTTCCTTTCCCCATTCTCTAATCAAAAAATCTATACACAAACATTTGTCATAATAAAAAGGGCCACCACTTGTTCTTCTGGCCCGAAAATCTCTTGGTCTCCTTTTCTGGTCTCAACACTACCCGATCCCGCACCCGTCACAACTTGTCACCATGCGCGAAATCATCAGCATCAATGGTATGTCCTGTCTCTGCTTCCTGTCCTCTGCCTTGCGTGTCCTGGCGTGGCGCGTGTTGGGTGGCCTGTCTTCACCGCATCGTGAGGCCACACACCGGTATCGCCAACGCCAGCACCACAGGCTCTCGCTGTCTCAAAACGGCCTGCTAACGTGTCTGTCTCGTGCAGTCGGCCAAGCTGGCTGCCAAATTGCCAATTCCTGCTGGGAGGTACGTCGTTCTCGTGGCACGGTCGCTCTGGGGGAAAAGCGGTGTCTCCAGCAACCGAACACACCAGGCGACGGGATGCTAACAGTCACAGCTCTACTGCCTTGAGCACGGCATCCAGGTAAGCCCTCTCCCTGCTTCTTTCGTGCTTTTTTGGAACTGCTCGCTGACGCGTTAGCCCGATGGATTCCTGACGGAGGAGCGGAAAGCTGCCGACCCGGATCACGGCTTCAGCACCTTCTTCACCGAGACCGGTCAGTAAATTCGACCTCCTTTTTTTTTAATGCATCGCCTAACTCTTTGCAGGCCAGGGCAAGTACGTCCCGCGCACTATCTACGCCGATCTCGAGCCCAACGTCGTCGATGAAGTCCGCACCGGTCCCTACCGCAGCCTGTTCCACCCGGAGCAGATGATCACCGGCAAGGAGGATGCGTCCAACAACTACGCTCGTGGCCACTACACCGTCGGCAAGGAGCTGATCGACCAGGTCCTCGACAAGGTCCGCCGTGTGGCCGATGGCTGTGCCGGTCTGCAGGGTTTCCTGGTGTTCCACTCGTTTGGCGGTGGCACTGGCTCCGGTTTTGGTGCTCTCCTGATGGAGCGACTGTCGGTGGACTACGGCAAGAAGAGCAAGCTTGAGTTCTGCGTGTACCCGGCGCCACAGACGGCCACGTCTGTCGTGGAGCCCTACAACTCGATCCTGACCACTCACACTACCCTCGAGCACGCCGACTGCTCCTTCATGGTCGACAACGAGGCCATCTACGACATCTGCCGCCGCAACCTCGGCTTGGAGCGGCCCAACTACGAGAACCTGAACCGTCTGATTGCTCAGGGTGAGATTTCTCCACCTGCGTTGTGCATTTTTTTTTCTCGGCATTTTCATGTTCCGTACTGACAAATTAGTCGTTTCGTCGATCACCGCCTCGCTCCGCTTCGACGGCTCCCTCAACGTTGATCTGAACGAATTCCAGACAAACCTGGTGCCGTACCCGCGCATCCACTTCCCCCTGGTTGCTTACGCCCCGGTCATCTCGGCTGCCAAGGCCGCCCACGAGGCCAACTCCGTTCAGGAGATGACCATGTCCTGCTTCGAGCCGCATAACCAGATGGTCAAGTGTGACCCGCGCCACGGCAAGTACATGGCTACCTGCCTGCTGTACCGCGGCGACGTCGTGCCCAAGGACGCCCACGCGGCCGTGGCTACGCTCAAGACCAAGCGCACCATCCAGTTCGTCGACTGGTGCCCGACTGGCTTTAAGCTGGGCATCTGCTTCCAGCCGCCTCAGAATGTCCCGAACGGCGACCTGGCCAAGGTCAACCGTGCTGTGTATGTCCCCGTTCCCCCGTGCTTCTTGGCAATTGTGCCCTGTGCTGACCAAGCAGCTGCATGCTTTCCAACACCACTGCCATCGCCGAGGCCTGGTCGGCCCTGTCCGCCAAGTTCGACCTCATGTACTCGAAGCGTGCCTTTGTCCACTGGTACGTCGGCGAGGGCATGGAGGAGGGCGAGTTCTCCGAGGCTCGCGAGGACCTGGCGGCGCTCGAGCGCGACTACGAGGAGGTGGCGACGGACTCGCTGGCGGCTGAGGACGAGACGGAGGCGGAGTACTAAAAATAACCCTGAGCGGCGTTCGAGTACTCGCGTATGAGATGGGCGTCACGCAACTGTGTTGTTCCTGACAGACTGGCATTACGGAATTCCCCCGCTTCTTCGTTTAATATTCTTTTTGTTTCTTGGTGCTTGTTTGTTGGCCTTGTATGAGGGAATAGATTGCCTGACCATCGGAGCCAATGTTGTTGTATTCTGACGTGTTGCGCACGTGTGAGATGCAAATCGATGTTTGGGTTCTGATCTCCATCTTGCATGGCATCTTGCGTGTAATACGGAGCAAGCTACGAACATACCGCAAGTAATAATACAGCGCTATAATACGCAGTGAAGCGAATTGGGCAGGCGGCTGTGATGGGCCCACTTATCCTAATTTCTGCCTTCAGTGGTTATGTTGCGGCTATACGCTGGCTCCACTCAGCGCATGGGTCAGGCAGCAGAGAGAAGGTTGGAGAGCAGGAAAGCATGACCGTGTTCTGTGGCTTGCCGATCCTCAAATTCCCAGCTTACGATTCCAGCCACCTCCCAAACCATCCACATAAGCGGCAACGCCAACGTCTGCATCGAACCCTCTGGCAACCGTCGTCGCTCTCCCCGACAAGGATAATCGACAGACGCAAAGCTTGCTGTTCCACTACTAGCATTGCTTCCCATCATCTTTTTGTGCTGGGCTGCTGAACCCCCCTCTGGGAAAGGATGCGTCTTGGAAACACCTCGTGCATCGACCTTGGCTGTTGACCTATTTGAAGCTCCTTTGCTCGCTGACGCCGTTTTTCGCTCCCCTCCCGTCTGCGAGGCTCCTCCAGCCCATTCTCTCTGTTCTTTCGGTGTCTGCATTGCGCAGCCGACTAGAACTGTTCTCTGATAGCAGCTTCACGTCTGGAGCTGTCCGATCCATCATCCCTATCCAACGCATCCGAACATCCTCGTCGCATTCGCACGGCCAACCCGGACTGCCACTCTAGCAACAGCAACCGCCTTCTCCGATATAGTCACGTCTTCCAGCTGCGGGCCCATTCGCCACGATGGCTTCCGAAGGCTCCGACGATGCTGGTAAGCGTGGCGGATATCTTTTTTATGGATTACAGGCAGCTAATAACTCGCAGCACACCCGAACCTCAACCTCACCCCGGAGGAACGGCAGGTGTACGGCCAGATCTTCCGTCAGGCCGACACGGAGAGCGTCGGCATTGTTGTGGGCGAGGTGGCCGTCAAGTTCTTTGAGAAGACGCGGCTTGATTCACGCCTGCTAGGCGAGGTGCGCTTCCTGCTGTCTTGTGTTTTATGTCATCACCTGCTCTAACCATCAGATCTGGCAAATTGCCGACAAGGAGAACCGCGGCTTCTTGACCCCCGCCGGCTTCGGTATTGCCCTGCGCCTCATCGGCCATGCCCAGGCCGGCCGCGAACCCTCCCCCAGCCTCGCTTTCCAGCCGGGCCCCATTCCACGCTTCGATGACATCGCGCCTCTCGTGCCCAGCGCCACAGGAGCCACGACCATTGGCGGCTCGCTTGCAGCGGCACCGCAGCTCGTCCCACAAGGCACAGGCGCAGGCGGCGCGCGGGTGCCGCCGCTGGCCATCGACAAGGCGGCGCAATATGCCAAGCTGTACCAGGACCAAGCCCGAGGCGCCGCCATTCTGCCCGGCGACCGGGCCAAGCGTATCTTTGAGCGGTCCGGCCTGGCCAACGATGTGCTGGGCCGCATTTGGCAGCTGGCCGACACAGAACAGCGCGGTGCTCTCGTGCAGACCGAGTTCATCATCGCCATGCATCTGCTCACATCCACCAAGCTGGGCGTCCTGCGCACTCTGCCGGCTGTTCTGCCGGCTGCCCTCTACGAAGCCGCCACGCGCGGTGCGGCTGCTGCAGCTTCCGGAAACGTGCCGCCTGTAGGCCCCGGCCCCGGCAGTCCTGTACCTCGACAGCAGAGCCCCCTGGGTGCCGGCGGTCTACCACCCCCGCCGACGATCCAGCGACAGATGACAGGCCAGCGGCTCGGCCCGCAGTTTACAGGCGCCTCGATCGGCCGTCCGGCTCCCCCGGCTGCGATAACACCCAACACAACAGGCGGGGGCGTCGGTGGCGGCAGCGACTGGCTGATCACACCAGTGGAGAAGGCGAGGATGGAGCCCGTGTTTGAGAGCCTGGACAAGACAAAGAAGGGATTCATCACGGGCGAAGAGGCCGTGCCGTTCTTGATGCGGTCGGGTCTCAGCGAGGACGCACTGGCGCAGATCTGGGACCTCGCCGACGTCAACTCGGAGGGCCGTCTGAACAGCGACACGTTCGCCGTGGCTTTGTATCTGATCCAGCAGCAGCGGCAGCGAACCGACGGCTCGAGCGCCATCCCGACGAAGCTCCCTCTCAATCTGATTCCGCCCAGCATGCGCAGCCAGGTGTCGGCAGGCAGCCCCTTGGGTGTCCAGCAGCAGCAAAAACTGCAGGCTGTGCCTCCTCCGCCGCCACCGCCGCAACCCAAGTCAGCCCTCGATGACCTGTTTGGCCTCGACTCGGGACCGTCGTCACCGCCCACCGTGCCCGCCTTGGCTCCGGTGACCGTGGGCGCGCCCCTGACCGACCCCTTTGCGAGCAGCTCGAGCCCCATCCCCCCTAGCTCCCCTGTCCGCGCCTCTCCATCCGTGGCACCTTCGTTCAAGCCGTTTGTGCCTTCGTCCTCGTTTGGCCGATCCCTGACGGCCCAGGCGACGGGCGACTCGAACAGCTCGGCCCTGTCCGGATCGTATGCGAAGCCGGCTGTTGCAGGAGCGGCGGTTGGTGGACTGACGGCGGCAGCCCTGTCGTCGATATCGTCGTCTTCGGTGTCTGCACAAAACGACCTGCTCAGCAGCGAGAACGACGACGCCAGCCGCAACCTGTCCAACGACACGGCCGAGCTGGCGAACCTGTCGAACCAGGTGTCGTCGCTGTCGAAGCACATGCAGGACGTGCAGACGCACCGAGCGACGCTGCAGACGGAGCTGAACCAGACAAGCACGCAGAAGAAGAACTTTGAGCAGCGTCTGGCGCAGCTGCGCACGCTCTACGAGAAGGAGGCGCGGGATGTGCGGACGCTGGAGGAGCAGCTCAAGACGTCGCAGACGGAGACCAAGAAGCTGCAGACCGAGGTGGCGGCGCTGACGGCCTCATACCACGACCTGCAGAACCAGCACCAGCAGGTGTCGGCGGCGCTGCAGGCGGACCTGCAGGAAAACACCAGCCTGAAGCAGCGGATCGTGGCCACGACGGCCGAGGTCAACCAGCTGAAGCCGCAGATCGAGAAGCTCAAGTCGGAGGCGCGCCAGCAGAAGGGCATCGTGGCCATCAACCGCAAGCAGCTGTCCTTGGGCGAGAGCGAGCGCGAGAAGCTCAAGACCGAGGCGGCCGACCTCACCCGCGAGAACGAGGAGCTCGCACGTGAAGTCCAGAGTAGTGGCAGTGCGGTGGCGGCAGCGACGGCGGCTGGTACTGCTGGTGCTGCTCATGTTTCTGCTGTTACGTCATCGCCCTCGTCGAATGCCAGCCCGTCGGTCGCCTCGAGCACCGGCAAGAACCCCTTCTTCCGGCGCACGGGCAGCAACGACATCATGGGCGTGTTCACCCCGCAGGCGACCGGTGGTTCCTCGTCGTCGTCACGCGCCCTGGGCGACAAGTCTTTTGACGACGTTTTTGGTCCTCCGCCGCTAACGACGACGGCTACAACCAGCAACACTGGTGCTGTCGCTGCTGGTGCGGCTGCTGCTGGCGTTGCCGCCGTTGCCGCCGTTGCCGCAGGTGCTGCGCTTGCTACCAGCAGCTCGACCGCTTCCTTGCCTACAGCCTTCCAGCCCCAGACCACGGGTGCCTCTTCCGGCAGCGGCTCGTCTGTCTACACCGCGCCGACATCTGCGACGGCCACGCCAGCCATCAGCCGCCAGCCCACATTCGCCCCGGAGCCCGCCAGCTACCAGGTCGAGTCTCCATTTGCGGCACATGGTGGCGCGCCCGTTGCCGCCACCACCGATGGAGCGTCGACCGCCACACCCGCAGAGTCCACCCCTGCTGCGTCGTCTGCCTCGCCGGTGCCGGCCCATGCCGTGGTCGAGACAGAAGGAACCTCGGACCTCACCAAATCACGGAGCAATGGAGACGAGTCTACTGCCTCTAGCAGCGCGTTCCCGGCCGTCCCGGCTGGTGCGGCTGCCGCTGCAGGTGTTGCAGGTGCCGCAGGCATCGCCGCTGCAGCCACGAACGCCTTGTCATCCAACGACGACCCCCAGGAGAAGAAAAGCGTGTGGACGCCGAGTCACGCTGCCAACGATAGCATCAACGACCCCTTCTCAGCCATGGATCAAGACCAGGACAAGGCCAAGGAGGATTTCGAGTCTGCGTTTGCAAGCTTCAAGGCAGCCAAAGCCGCCAGCACCTCTCCAGCTGGTGGTGACTCCAACGCGTTTGCCTTTGCGGTCAAGGATGATCCCGCCAAGGACAACGATGCTGTCAAGACGGACGCGTCCAAGTCGATTGCCGCCTTCAACAGCGAGTTCCCGCCCATCTCGGAGCTCGAGCATGATGAGTCGGACTCTGAGAGCGGTGGGTTTGACGATGACTTTGCACCCGCCTCGCCCAAGACGAGCCACGTTCAGGCGGCCGAGGCTGCAACAGCAGTTGCTGGCACGGCTACGGCTACAACTACGGCTACAAGCAATGGCGAGGATGCCAGCATGAAGCCGCCGTCTCCCGAGCTGACAAAGGCCGTCTCTCCTTCACCTGCAGCGGATGTGTTCAGCACGCCCGCTGCTGTCAGCAACATGGACGACATATTTAGCGCGCCGGCCTCGTCCGCACCTGCAGCTGCACCAGCTCCGGCGGCTGCCACGACGGCTGCGGCTGCAGCAAAGGTGTCTGCATCCGACTTTGACGAGCTGGACGACGAGTTTGAGGGTCTCGAGGACGCGCGCGAAGGCTCAGCGGACGACGATTTTGCCAACATCAGCCGGTCGGGCACGGATGTGTTCACGTCGGCTTTTGACTCGTCGCCGGCGCCATCGCAGCAGAACAAGCTGGACACGAGCTTTGGCGTCGACAGCAGCTTTGACTTTGGCAGCTTTGGCGGGTCCGCGACGACGGCGACGCAGAACGGCGGTGCCAACAACAAGAACGGCACAGCGGCCCCTGCGGCAGATGCCAACGACTGGTTCTCGTTTGCTAGCACGGGCGAGGAGACCACTCCGTCAACAGCAGCGGCGGCGGCGGCGGCAGCCACAACCGCTACAGTTGACCCGGCGGTCCGACCGGCTCCGCCCGGACGGGTGCTGTCGGACGACAGCGAGCACGACGACCCCACCCTCAAGAAGCTGACGTCGATGGGCTATGCGCGGAACGTGGCGCTGAGCGCGCTGGAGAAATACGACTACAATGTGGACAGGGTGAGTAGCGGCCATTGAAACCACCCACTCTGTGATGGGTTGAGAAGGAGAATGACTAACATGCTTGAGGCGGCCAATTACTTGGCGAGCCAATCATAGCCGGGGGGGATTTGTTGATGCTGCTATTTGTTGTCGTTGTTGTTGCTGTTACTGTTTCTGTTATGCTATTGCTCTGTTAAAACATGTGCTCACACTCGTTGCGGTTATTTTGTCTCTGTTTTGTCTCTGTCTTCTTCATGTCTTCGCCTCTTGTCCTTCTTGCATTGCGAGTGCTTTTTTTTTGTCTTGTTTTGTTGCCGACCCTCAAACCTTCTCTATCCGCATGTCTTCTTAATTCCTAGTCTGTAAATAATCGCCCAATCTAAATCCACGCCTGGATCACAGAGACCACGAGATTCGAGGTTAGATTCCAGATTGCCACATGTTGGCCTGCGTGCTGTGCCAGACATGCTTGCATTTGCATTCTGTTTTCAGTTATGCTTCCAAAGGGACTTTCCCCTGTATAAACTGTCGCTGACGTCAGGAACGGCTCCAAATGCGGCTTCTTTTCTCCTTTTTTTTTTTTCTATTGTTTATTTGATTTTAGCCCTCTCCCTCCCATCCGGTCCAACAGGCGAAAGTATCCCGTAAGGAGGATGGTGAGGGTATATTGCTTAGTCGTCTGTTGGTTTGTTGCAGCTATACATTGATATCTCTTTGTTTCCAGCAAAAATGATGTTTCAATTTCTATTCGGGGAATTTGCTTCGGCGAAAAAAAAAAAATGAAAAAAGGGATAAATGCTAGCGCCGCCCTTTTTTTTCAGCCTCGACCGTCATGACGCCCGGGGTATATTGTGCCCGGCCCTTGCTTGCAAGAACAGGAACAGGGGTCAGGAGGCACTATTGACTATTGTTTTCTTCGCATGCTGCACCGCATTGGCCAGGCATGGTCCCGAAAGCGGCTTCCGAAGAGCTGAAAAAAAGGTTGTCCCAAAACGGCAAAAAGTAAAAGAAGAGAAATGAGAAAAAAACACACACACAAAAAAGGGCAGACGTACTGCGTACGATCGTGACAATTAGGCCACTTCAATGGGCCAGCAGACGCCACATGAGGCAATGCTTTGTAAAGGTTCACTAAAGAATAGGGGTGAGGCAAGAGGAAAACAGACGGAGCAAAAGTCGGGCGAGCGAAGACAGCTGGCAGCACGGCCACCTACTGCAGGCAATAGCGCAGACGACCGGTCAGCTCCATCGTGAAACGCCACAGAGCGCACGCCTTTACAAAAGTGGAAGAAGGGAGGGGAGGGAGGGAGGGAGGAGAGGGAAGCGGCTGGGATAGCGAGCCGGCCGAGCCATCTGCTTGCAGATACGAGAAGCTACTCCGTACAGGGTGCACGCACCCCTGTGCATGCACAGAGTCCTTTTGTGTGTGTCCATGCACATGCCCTGGCAATGGGGATGTTGGAGACACGAGCTGCAGATGCGGGAAAGAGATGGTGCGCAGAAAGAAGACGGCGCTCCTCGGCGGCCGCGAGAGAAAGGGGCCGCGCAAAACAAGACGAAAAAGGAAAAGAAAAGAGGCCATCGGAAGAAAATAAGCTATAGGAGCTGCAGAAGCCGCAGAAGCCGCATTAGGGGCAGACACCACAGAAAGCCACAGAAGCCATGTGGTGTTTTAGGCGGCTTGCCTCGCTATTCGACAAAGGATCACAAAGGTTTTTGGGGGAAGGAGGCAAGCTACCCGATGCGGAATTATTGGCCTGCTAGCGGCCCCACATCGCTGGAGAGCTTCGGCATCAGCGGGCAGATCCAGAACGGTCTGGGGCCCCTTGCAGGAAAAGGGGAGGAAAGGAGAGATGAAAACAGAGCAAAAACATGGGGGAGGGATGTTGTGTGGCCAAAGGAGAATGCCAGGGGTGGCCAACAGCAGAGCCTCAACAACAACCAACAAGAAAATACTCTGGGGAAATGGGAAGTACGGTGGGAGAATAAGACTCCTTTCTGATATTTTTTTTCCTCTTTTTTATACCAAATACCAACGTAGCTCAGCCACGGTCCAAAAGAGAACCACGTCACGCAGAACCGTTGGCCGTTGAGGAATTCTTCGCCCCCATTTTTCACATGTTTTTCTTTGCCTTTTTCTTGCTTTTTTATTTGATATAGTGCCATCTCGCCCTATCTATAATCCGGCGCGCCCTGTAGATCGGGATGCCGAAGCAAGGGAGGGAAAACGTGCTGTCTCCTTTTTTTTTCGGCAGTCTCCGTCCCTCCTTCTATTTGTTCTTTATCTCGCGTTCCCGAATTCGGTTCCGTTGTAGCTCTCCGTTCTTTCCGCCACCCCCTCAAAAACCTGTTCCGTGAGACAGTACGTCATATCGTAGTCTTTTCCGTATGACAGCTCATCCTGCAGCCAACCACCTCCCATGGCCAGCAGGCACGTCGCCGGTCGCCGCATGAGGCTGTCTAACGGACGTCCGGACTATGCCTAACTCGTCTCTCTCTCTCTCTTTCTCTCTCTCTCTCTTTCTCTCTCTCTCTCTTTCTCTCTCTCTCTCTTTCTCTCTCTCTCTCTTTCTCTCTCTCTCTCTCTCTAGCTGACAGCTGCTATTGTGGGTTCTCTCCACCCAAGCTACGGCCAGTGCGGCTCTCTCGCCACCAACACAGACGAGGAATAAGATTATCTATTTTGTACGTGCTGAGTCCGAGCCTACGGTAACCTCGCCAAAACAGTAGATATTGAGACGGGCTGTTTCTGACACCGTCGCCCGCGCTTGGTCGTTCTCCACATCGTCTGTCCGTGTTTCTCTGCTTTGGGACAAGCCTGCGTCGGCTGGCTGCCAGCTGGAGAGGCCGTGCCGTGAAGGTATAATTGATTATTATTGCTATTGTTTTTTCTGGTGCCGTACCGTGCATTGATTGGCCCACGCAAAGCTCAGCCCAGGCTTGTGTGCGCCCAACCACACTATTGGATCTTGTTCTCGTTCCGATGCTGCGCGTGCTGGCTGCCCGCACAATCCGTACGGAGTGCCCGTGCCCTTGCCGGAGCGTGCCAGTGGGCCAGAGAAGAAAGGTCCGAAGAGGAGATGGATGTGAAATAGCTTCATCCGTTATCACGACGAACATAAATAGACCTGATCATCCCCAGATCTCATCTCATTCCTTCTCCATCCAGCCATCCATCCACCCCTGGTCTCTCCTTGTCTCCGGTTCTGTCTCTTGAGAAGCATACTCTCCTTTGTCTTTGACTTTTTGGAGCAGACACTCTTTTTGCCTTTTGACTTCTTCAACCACCACCAACATGAGAGTGAACGCCTACCTTCCGGTGGCCGGCGGCCTGGTCCAGATGGCTGCCGCCACCTTTTGCGAGGCTGTAAGTTTTTGGAGGCCCCAAAATCAAAAGCCAAACACTGCTGACTCGAACAGAACAACTGCAACCGCGCTGTGACTGGCACCGGCAGAGGCACTGCCGTGCTGGCTTCGCACAAGGTTGACTGCAGCTCGTTCCAGCTCGCCACTGTGACCCCGGCCCCGGTCACGATCGTCGAGACGGTCACCGCCTCGGGCGAGCCGGCTACTGAGACCGCGGCCACCGAGACGGTGTACCTGACCACGATCAACGGCGTCGAGACCATCATCAGCACCATTGTCGGCAGCACTGAGGTGGTGTCGACGACCACGACGGTGACGACGGTCGGCAGCGTCGTCACGGAGGCGGTCAGCACCGAGACGGTTCTGACCACGGCCACGGTCTTCACGGCATGCGCCACGTCGACCTTGAAGAACAAGTGGGAGTACAAGAACAAGTGGGAGTACATCCGCGACCTGCCTGCGACCTCAACGGTCGTTGCCATTGTCACAGAGGTGCCCTATGTGCGCGAGGATGATCTCGAAGCGGATTACTTGTTCCGCCGCAATGCTACGCAGCTGGTGACAGAGGCCGTCACCGTGTCGCCCACGGACGTGCCGACGTACGCCTCCGCCTGCTCAGGCACCGTGAGCTATGCGCATGCCTGCGTGTGCCTCGGCATCAACGCCACCACCACCACCCTCCCCGGCGAGACGGTCACGTCCACGTCCACGGTCACGGTCACGCCCACCGTCGAAGTGACCGCCACCGAGACGTCCGTTGTCGATGCCACCACCACCACCCTGGAGACCGTCAGTATCACCACCACCACCGTGGTCGAGGTCGACGTCTCCGCCACCGAGATCGTCACCGTCTCCGCCACCGCCACCACCACCGAGACCACCACTGTGACCACGGCCTCGACTGACTGCACCACAGCCTCGACCGACTGCACCACCAGCACCACTAAGCCCGCGACCACCACCACCAAGCCTGCCACCACTACCAAGCCGGCAACGACTACCAAGCCGGCAACCACCACCAAGCCGGTAAAGACCACCACCAAGACCACCGCGCCGCCCTGCGTGACGTACACGGCCAAGCCGACGCCCGGCTACGGCTGGGACAAGAAGAACGGCTGGGGCTATGGCCACAAGAGCAGCGGCGGCACCAGCGGCGGCTCCAAGTGCTCCTTCAAGGTCAACCCCGGCTGGACTCTGACGCCGCCCTCGGGCAAGTCAAAGTCGGGCGCCTCGTGCAAGCAGTCCAGCGTCGACGGCTGCGTCAACGCCTGCAACGCCTACTCCAAGTGCAACGCCTTTGCCTACTCCCACACCAGCGGCAGCTGCGATCTGTACGAGAACCTGGGCTCGTACACCGAGTCGTCCAGCGGTGGCTGGAGCTGCGGTGTCATTGCCGGCAAGTGCTAGAGAGTGGTTTGACATTGTATCGCAACACGGGAGGGGGTTTGGATCATACATGGAGTGTCGGCTTTTTTTGCTTAATTTTTTGCGCCATTAGCCTTTAATTTTATTAATGAAAGTGTGCCTACCTGCAAGACTCCCGAGTTTACAGTGCGAATGGCAAGCTAATCCCTACACCCCCTCTAGTTAATAAAGGCATAAACGTGGAAGTCGACGTCGACGTACATGTCGGTTTTGACATGGACATGAACAGCGACAAATACAGCAGTGGGAATAACACCAGCGGCACTTCGATCGTTTGTTAAGCAGAAGCGTATACCAACAAGACTCGACAATGTAGAAATCCGACGTTTATAGATTTGGCATAGTTCAACAGGCCGGATAACTATCTACGAGTCAAGGTTATATGCCACCACACGAATGATTATTAACTGACGATAGCTAGAAAATATTCTGAGGAAGGAGTGAGTCAGCCCTATTTATTTCTTCCGATCCGGGATCGACTAAATCCTCTATTACTAACCATCGCCACCAAAACTACTTGTACCCCACACCTTCGTCTCTACAATATTATTATGGCTTGCCTCCGCGGTACGGAATTCACGGCCACACTCGACGGCACCTGTTTCTACCACCAGCTATCGGTTTACGGGCCGCACCGCAATCAAATGGCGATATATCGCCACGCGGCCTGGAAATGTCGAACGTGGTGCTAATGGGATTCAAAACGCACCGAATTTCGCGCGGCGATTTATGGACCGCCTTTTTCAGGACATGAAAGATTTTGTTCAGGTTTACATTGATGATATCGATGATATTCCACCATTATCACCAGCTCAGCTATCGCTTCTACTTCGCAGACAGTAGCCCGGTGACGGGTTAGAACGTACCGGCTACTCACTCTCAGTCCAGCACGTAACAAATACCCCCACTCTCTAATTCGACTTTGAACACCAGCATGGCCGACACTAACGCTGCGCAGAGCGTACCAAACTTGCAGAACCGCCCAGAAACATGGCACACAGAACATGTTGTCCTGCCTTTGGACTTGCGGGATCCGAACATCAACCGGAATGACATGGCTCTCAGCCGTGCCCTGTTTAACATCTTTCCGGGTACGCGGTCTGTCTACCGAGGAGAGGCACAGTCATATATTGGGTTTCTGGTTGACCGGCTTCCAAATCCCCCCTGACCCAAAACTGTTGGTGGATTGCCCATGGCTATCGCGCTGGACGAAGGTCCTGGAAAGATGCTTCTGTTCAGGCCCCCGCCAAGCATGGTCGGCGGAGCCTGCCAAATCCAGATTGGCCAAGAGGATGGGCGGTTCAGCAGCCAGCCCAAGTTGACCGCGGCGACGGTACGTGCGATGGCGACGACCGTCGTTGGTCACATTCAGACGCACGTACCGGCGGACATCACTGTGCACGAGGTGTTTGTCACGTGGGAGCACCACATGTATGTTCTTGTGGGCAACGATATCAACTCACGCCGGCCATGTGTTCGCCACCTCCCAGGATTTGTTGGCTCGATTCGCGTCTTGTACGCAAAGCAATCTGACTTGGGGCGTCTGCCGCCTCCCATACAAGCACAACGCGCCATTGAGCCCGATTTCAAGACGCTTTCTCGATTTGCTAGCGAACATGACATCGCCATTGGAAATGACTGTTTCATGAAACCGCAAACAGGGCTTCTAGATGGGAAGGTTGCCGGTCTGTCCCTATTCGTTGAAGGAAGCCGACTTTGCAACGCTTATACGTGGGTGTACTTTGGTCAAAACCAGAACACAGGATCTGTCATACAGCCCCCAGACACCGTTTCCGGGTCGGCGATCTGGGACAAGGACGGGCTCGTCTATGGGACTTGCCAGTTTTATGTGGAACGAGGACCATACGTGGGTTTGTCATTTGCGGCTAACATGCCCAGATTGAACGAAGAAGGGTTCTCGCTTGTCAAGGGCTCAAGCGTTGCCTGAGCCAGAACGAAGAAGAGCACGCGACTGTGAGGGGCTCACTCGTGAAGACAGCTGCTCAAGGGGGGCAGGAAGAAGTAACATTGATCATGCAGAACAAGATGGAGAGAGCTAGATACAGTAGCCCTCCGTGCCAGTGGTGGTGGGGTCCAATTGGGCACACGTGCAGGTCCCGCCCTGGGTGCGCAGAGTTACCAGGAAGTTACCAGACATCTAGGTCACGTGCACGCCCATCATGATCTGCCTTAAGGCCCAGGCAAAACCTGGACCCTTCACAGTGGCCCAACTAACCAGCCACCTCGTGGCGGACCCGAGGCGAACTCTGCCCTCCTGCCGTGTAGGGACCGACACGTCACCGATATGGTGGCTATATTGATCTACAAGGCTATTTCGACCGAAGGAAGACTGACGGCAGCAGATAATGAGATAGATGTGTAAGACTTAACAACAGCGTGGACTACGCTTGTTGTGTGTATTGAAATAATACGGATCTTTAAAAAGAAAGTATAACTTTCTTAAAGAAATTGACGGGACTTTAGTAAGAGTTTATTTTTCTCTGTTAATTGCCAGGAAATTCACTAGTATATACCCTTTTTTTACGAGTGCCTTATAGCTTACGTTCCAAGGCTGCTCAGGTTATGGCCAAGCGGCATGTCGCGCAAAGGACGGCATGGCACGGATAAGTAAAGGAGAGAAAGATAAAAGGAAAACACACAACAAGACGAAAAAGAGCTGCCACAGACGATTACAGCTCCTCATCGTCTGCCCTATGCTTCTGAATCCATTCGTCGTTGGCCAGCTCGGCCGCGGTGGCACGATTCTCGGGCACCCATTCGATCATCTTGCGCATCAGCTGGAAAAACATTTCCCGATCTTCGCCCTTTTCCATGGCTGTTTCAATACCGTCCCACGTCCGGGTGGGCGGCACCGGAATGCCGCAGTCAAACTCGTCTTGTATGGTTAGCAGCATGTTGGAGATACATCGGTTTAGGACTATACGCGTACCCTTGTCGTTAAAGAACTTCTTCCGAACGGTACACCGCTCAATCATCTCCGGCGGCGGCGGGCCTAGCAGCGAGATAACGCTGGCCATATGCACTGCACTGCGGTATTCGCGCAGTTCCGGGTGCATGTAGTTGAACAGATGGCCCTTGCCCTCACACATGTCCCAGACCATGCAGCCGACGTTCCAGATGTCAATCTTGTAGTCCCAAGGGATTCCCATCATAAGCTCGGGCGACCGGTACGCATTAGGCTGGACGTCCTCTGTGTTAATCTGGTCGCCTGGCATTGCCGAGCCAAAGTCGCATAGCACGGGGTACCCGAGGGATTTCGGCATAGCCATCATTCGAGATAAATAAACAAACCGGCCATCCTCAACCTCTTTACGAGGCGTGGGTCTTTTCATCTCGTCTTCTTCGAGCTGTTCAAGCACAGGGTCCTTATCACTTAAGCTGTACACGATGTTATCCGCCTTGATATCAGTATGAACCACATGGCATTCGGTGTGTAGAAAGTCTAGCGCAAGAAAGACGCGATGTAGGGCCGTGGCTAAGAGCATGGGTGGAAATCGACGAATAGGGTTTCGTAACAAAACCCTTCGCGCACTTTCCCACAGTGGCGGGTGTACAAGACAATAATGCTCTCCATTTGGACCCGTGATTTTAAAGTCGTCGAGGACAGATCGAATAGCAAGGCGACCAGGATGTGATGACGAAGCTGAAACAGCGGAAATCTTCTTATAGATGTTGACTTCCGAGAGGTTTAAATGACCCAGCTCTTCCATGCGTATAAAAATCTTTAGCACCACATGGTTGTGCTTGCTAAAACGAATTTAATAAATAAACGATCACCAAGCATAAAGCAACAGAACTTACTTAAGATCACGTGCCAACCACACCGTGGAAGATACGCCAAACCCCAGCTTACTCACGACCTGATATCGAGAGGCAAGCACCTCGCCAATGCGAACAGGATAGAAATGGGTGAGCTGGTAACGCGGCAAGGTTTCTTCCTCGATTTTCTTTGTCGCGTCAAGCCGTTGAAAACTGCTCGAGAAGACGCGTGGTGCCAGTGGCGACTGGCTCCCGAATCTGAACCATTTCACCAATGAAGCCATGATGAATTGTGCGTATTTGCAATCTGATTAAATGAAGAAAGAGGAAATCAAAATGTACGACTAAGGTTTTCCTTGTGGAGGTTAGATAGGACCCACCATGTCCGCCCTGGGCTGATTGGTTGTGTGTTGCAGCCCTTCCCTTGACGATCCTTTCGGTGTACTTGCCCTTTTCCAGAGTCTTGACAACAAGCCTATGCTGGTTTATTTCTCGTGGCATCAACGATGAAATCTCGTGTTCTTAGTTCCACTTCAGCTGCGGCCAAGCGGCCAAGCCAAAAACAAGCGGAACGGTTAGAATTATACATAGTATGTACAGAGTAGTCGGAACCATCTACAAACGTCTCCAACAGAAACGCTGAAACCGTGGAGCGTGGAGTTCCCGCCCCACAATGGGTAGGAGGCGCTTAGGTATTTGTCAAACACACATATACGTAGAGAAGTGCAACCGGTCGCGAACAGTATTTCGGCGAGGGAGGTGAGCCATGCATTCATTGCCGCCCGGAGACTTTCTCGCACCGATCGCCCTGCTCCCCCTGTTTCAATTCCGTCTAAACTTGGCGTTATTCTGTCCCCTGTCCCCTGTCCCCTGTCCTACGGGCGCGTCCGGATCTCGTGCCACTGTCAGTCCCTGCCTGTGCTGCCCTGTACTGCCCTGTGCAGAGGTGCTTAGCGCCTGTGTCAGCGTGTTTAACGCCTGTGCTCGCTTCAAAATACAACGTCGGATTGGCAGGGCTAAAAGTGACAGGATTCGTCTTTTATATCATGATAATGCGACCGTGCCCGTCCTATGTATAAGATAACAGAAATCACTGCTATTCATAGCATTTCTGCCCTTTCTTGGATGGATTGCCGTCCAGTTGAGGGTAAGTCTAGTCTGGATGCTTCAGATGCTTGCTTGTAGGGCCGTACAAAGTTAGCCGCGTTGACTCCCAGGCCTTCGTCATAATGCCAGCAGAAAATATATCTTGGATTACATAATCGCCCGCCAATGCAAGGAAGACTGCATAGAGCCTGCAACACGTGACTAGCATTGCTTACTCGAGCTAGCCAAACGTGGGTGTAAGTCGGCTTTTGAGCGGCTTTTGAGTGGCCTTTAAGAAATTTGAGACGCTACAGTGCCATTCACCAGTCAACGTTTTCATACGAGTACTCGTATGGCCCTTTGTGTACAACCTGCTGTTGTTATAGGGCCAAGTCACACGATCCTTCCATAGAAATATACAGTGTTGAGGCGCTGATCATACAGCTATTTAGACTGGCGTTGGGTCAAAGGCCTATTATGTTAGGCGAGGCTGTACGGATGTACACCACCACAACAGGGAAATACAACTCGAATATCTGGGACATTTTTCATTTTCTTTCTAGTAATGTGCACAATAGAATACATAAAATGCAAAGCAGATGGGAAGGCACGTTGGTAGACAGTGCTTTCTATTCTGAGCACTGTAGAAGCAATGCACGAGTATACGGCAGGCGGCCGAGACGGCCTTTGCGCGCAAAAGTAGATGTGTTGCCGTACGGCTTTAGAGCTCGGCCTTTGGGTGTGTAAGTGAAAGCAGACCGACCACAAAAGAAACAGCTGCGCAGATGAAGAGAAGACAGAGGATGAAGCCTGGCAGCAGACAAATCCTTTGTTTCTGCTGCTTGTCATCAAATCCTGGGGCCTTTGGTTCCTTTCGAATATAATCCTACGAATTGCCGCCACAGGCTATCGAATACGACTCTGGACATGGCGACTTCATCCGATGCAGACTCGCTGCAAAAAGAAAGGGCCTCGGGCGCGGGCGACGATCCCACGCATCATGGCCTTGATCCCGAAAAGGGCTTGCCGGCCTCCGCACCGTCTGGCACGGAGGCAGCAGCAGCAGCAGAAGCAACGGCCACCGCAGCTGCTGCAGACCCCAATCTCATCACCTGGCAGGGCCCCGACGACCCAGAGCACCCGAAGAACTGGCCGGACCCGGTCAAGTGGAAGTACACGTTTGCGGTGTCGCTCTTTGTCTTCATCTCGCCGGTGTCATCGTCGATGATCGCGCCGGCGATGGACAAGCTGGCGGCGGAGGTGGGCCTGCACGGGCACTTTGAGATCTACATGTCTATCTCCATCTTTGTGCTGGCGTACGCGGTGGGCCCCGTGTTCTTTGGGCCAGCGTCGGAGGTGTACGGGCGGGTGCGGCTGCTGCAGATGACCAACCTCTGGTACATGGGCTGGAACCTGGGCTGCGGCTTCGCGCAGAACCGGGCCGAGGTGCTGGCGTTCCGCTTCCTGGCCGGCATCGGCGGCAGCGCGCCGCTGGCCGTGGGCGGCGGGGCCATCAGCGACATCTGGCGGCCCGAGGAGCGTGGCAAGGCCATGGGGCTGTACACGCTGGGGCCGATCCTGGGGCCGGTGGTGGGCCCCATCGCCGGCGGCTTCATCGCCCAGTACACGACCTGGCGCTGGGTGTTCTGGGCCACCTCGGCCGCGGCCGTGGCTGTGCAGGCGGTGGGCTTCGTCTGGCTGCGGGAGTCGCACCCGGGCACGCTGCTACGGTGGCGGCGGGACCGGCTGGCGCGCGAGACGGGCAACGCGGCGCTGCACACGGGTCTCGATGAGGGGGGAGCCGTGTCCAGCTTGACGGCCAAGCTGGGGTCGGCGGTGGTGCGGCCGGTGCGCATGTTTGCGACGCAGCCGATCGTGGCCTGCGTGGCCGTCTACATGGGCTACCTGTTTGGCATCACGTACATGTTTGTGGCCACGTTTCCGTCGCTCTGGACGGGCACCTACGGCGAGAGCGAGGGCATCGGCGGGCTCAACTACGTGTCCATTGCCGTCGGCTCCCTCGTCGGCCTCGTGGCGACGGTCAAGTTTGTGGACCGCATCTACCGCGGGCTCAAGGCGCGCAACGGCGGCGTCGGCCGGCCCGAGTTCCGGGTGCCGGCCATGATCGGCGGCTCCTTTGTCGTCACCGTCGGCCTCTTCTGGTACGGCTGGAGCATCCAGGCGCACTGCCACTGGATCATGCCCAACATCGGCGCCGCCCTCTACACCGCCGGCACCCTCTCGTGCCTGCAGGGCATGCAGATGTACATTGTCGACTGCTACCAGACCTACGCCGCCAGCGCGCTGGCCGCCTGCGCCGTGCTGCGCAGCCTGGCCGGCTTTGCCTTTCCCCTCTTCTCCGGCTACCTGTTCCAGAACCTCGGCTACGGCTGGGGCATGAGCCTGCTGGCGTTTATCAGCATCGGCTTCGGCTGGGTGGCGCCCGTCATATTCGGCGTCTATGGCCCCAAGCTGCGGGCCATGTCCAAATTTGCGTCGGGCTGAGAGAGCACATGTTGTGGAATGCAAGAAATACCCTCCTCTGGTTTGCTGTTTCTATTTCTATTTCTATTTTCTATTCTTGGAGATTTCGCTTTCTCTTGTAACTTTAGACAAAGGTATTTAGACCGCAAGGCATATCATTGCAGAAAATACATGCTCGGATCACCGTCCAGGCTGTCAAACGACATGCCCGACAGCAGGTCCTCCCAGTGTTGGCCAGAGCCGGGGATGTCCCACAAGTTCTGTCCAGCCAGAGGGTCCGCGTCGGTTGAGCTGGCTATAGTCGACAGGGATGGGGCGTATGTGGCTGCCTCGGTAGGCATGGCAAAGGGTGCGTCCGGCACTATGGGAGGTGGCGCATCCTGGATAGAAGACACGCTCACGCTCATGGGCCCGCCGCTGTCCCCCAACAGAGCCGCCACACGGGCCCGCGTGCGGCCCATGAGCTGGCCGAGCGGCCTCTTCAGCGGACCGCCATTGTTCCGTTCGAAGTGTGCCTCGTAGCGCCGGTACACCTCCTCGACCACGGGCCAGGACCGGCGCACCAGCTCGGTGTCGGCACACAGATAGCAGTCGGACACGGCAACCATGAGCATGTGCCACTGGATGGCAATGTACCACCGGAAGCCCTCGCCCCGCGGGTCGGCCAGGATGAGCAGCGCCTTTTCGAGGGCCTGGACGACGAGCTGCAGCGACTGGGATATGGTTTTTTGGTTGAAGGCCGTCGGCGTCGCCGCCATGGCCGTCGCCGCTGCCGCCTCTGCTGCTGCCGCCGGCGTCTTCCCCTGCATCCGCTGCATGGCCAGGATCGGCCGCAGCGCAAACAGCCGCGCCGCCGAGACGAGGTTGTGGGTGCCGTGCCACGTGAACCAGGCCAGGTCCGAGGCCTCGGGGTCGCAAAAGTGCAGCAGGCCCAGCACCTGCTGCTCAAACTGACGGGCCTGCTGCTGCCACGAGTCGCGGGGCGGCAGCGTGCCAGCCCGCGTGGCCATGGTCGCCGCCGCGACCATGCCGCGGCCCAGCAGCTGAATGCGGTACGTCACATGCGCAGTCGTCATGTCGGTCATGCCCTCCTTGTCCGGCACCGGATCGACGGTGTCGGGGCCAAAGTCGGCGTCGTCAATGTGCGCCGGCATGACAAACGCAAACGGCTCGCCCTCGGAGCCGATCAGCGGCTGGGTCACTTGGATCTGCGCGGCCTGCATGTCCAACAAGCAGAGCGTGGCCCAGAGCCGCCGCCGGGCCTGCTGGATAAAGAACGTCGTCTCGGTCGGGTGCTTGAGCTGGTCCAGGCCGAGGGCGCGCGCAACGCGGACGGCGAGGGCCACGAGCGTCCAGACGGCGCGGCTCTTGTCTTTGATCTTTCGGGCAAACTGTCTGCGTCAGCAGCAGACAGCCAGACGGATAGCACAAAACCACCCCCTCACCAGATACAAAATAAACGCCTGCAGGACGGTAATGTCGCGCGTCGTCAGCAGGCCGGACTGCTCCAAGGCCGTCTCGCACTCGCTGCGGCAAACGGCCACCAGGTCGGCCCGCTGCATCGCCAGTTCCGCGCGGCACTGGTTCTCGCTGAGGCTGCAGGCGGCAAAGTAAAAGATGGCGCCGCGCAGCGCCGCCGTCGCCCTGTGGCCGGGCGGGTAGTCGAGGTAGGCCTGGTCCTGCAGCAGCCAGCGGCTGACCGACGGCCGGTGCAGAATCTTGATGATAGGATCCACCTGCCGCAGGTACACTTGGCAGAGCTTGGCTGCCATGCACGCGTCCATGGAAGAAGCACCCATCAGATCGCCAGCCGGGCCGAGGCCGCGCAGGCCGACCAGGGCCAGACCGCGGTCCACGGCCATGGTGCTCTCTTCCGGACCGGACCCGGATCCGGGCTCGTCTTCCACATTCCCGGCCGCCAAGTCAGCCACCTCGCGCAGGCCGTGCATCTGCACAGACTGGTTAGCGTGCCGCTGAGCCAACCAAAGGAAAAGGCGTCCCTGGCTGCCGAGAAAGTCGAGACACCCAGAGACCCCCTTCTGCGCACCTCCTCCACCAGATACGCCCAAAAGTCGTCGGGGCCCTGCACGGGCAGCGACGTCGCCGGGCCCGGTGCAGCAGACAATTCAGCCGGCGACCCATCGGAAGCCTGAAGGGACGAGTCTGTCGCTGACGACGGCCCTTCCCGCCACGAGCGTATCCGCTCAATGGTCGACTCGAGCTTGCGGATGCGTCGGCACAGATCCTCGTTAGCAGTCACTGTCGCCCCCGACGCTGCCGACGCCCCCGACGACGTCACAGCCGGCGTGGCATGACGACCCCGGGGCAGCCGCATGCGCCGCGTAGCGACACAGATGACACCCGCGACGACGCAGTTTGTGCACGGGTCGAGCTTGTCACACTTGACCTTGCGGTCGCGGCACCGCTCGCAGGTCAGCAGCGGCGTGGCTTTGGCCAATCGTTGGGCCGCCGTGGTGGTGGACGAAGAGGCATTGGCATGCACATTCGCTGGATTCATATCTGGGGTTGCGTGGCGCGAACAGAAACCGCTGAAAACGAACAAGACAAAAGAAAAAAAATCAAGACAAAAAGCACTTGAAAGGAAGGTCAGACTGCAAGATGCCGTAGGAATTCGGCGTAACGGTGGCCCACGCTGAGTAAGCATGCCTCTGACGTCAACGCCTAACTTGATCATTTCACTTGCACGTGACTTGTGCCCAAACTTCAACCCAACGTAGAGAGTTTAGAGCGTTCATGTACTGCTTGTTGTCTCGGTAAAATGTCAGTTTTCATTCCTGGCACGAGATTTGATCCTGGTTTGGTTTATAAATTCCTCTCCTAACTCAGTCCGTGCTTCGTGGAGCTGCCAAGCAGGCTTCAGTCTGTTCGTAGAGTGAGAACCTATACTCGAATTTTGTCTTAAGCACGGCGGAGAGTTTGTCGGACAAAACACTAGTACCCTGGCCAGAGAAAGCGACAACATCTAAACCAGGCAGCGCTTTCCGATATACCCTTTTGTATGCTAGCAAAAAAACTTGGACAAGAAAAAAATGTGAACCTCACTCTCCTCAAGAACTGCTAGAAAGTCCACAACCATGAGCAGATAGGTACTCGGCTCACTTTCACATGGAGCTTCTCCGAAAGCTCTTGCAGGTTTATTTTTGTATGTTATAGACTTTATCCCACAAAATTTTCTCCTTTAGGGTTAAATTTACCCGCTGAGAGAAACTCGAGGACATCTTCGCCACTGTTAGGGAGACCGCCGAGGAACGGCACCTCGCCTTGGTTCCGTTCCTTTAATGCATGGATTTTCGCGGACTCACGAAGATGAGAGCACCGGATGTTTGACAGTGTCTTGTAGTATGGTAACTATGACGAGGACTAGTATTTTTTGGTTATAAGGAGTCTTCCTACTTCTTTTCTTCTAGTCACGCATTATTATATAATATGGATTATATAATATATGTGGGGAACACCACACTTACACTTAACACCACTAGTATCATATGCCCCGCGAAGATTTAAGCCGCCACCGGCCGCTGTAGGAAATTCTGCCGCAATCCTTCTAGAATCTTCAACTTTTAAACTCACCACCACCAACACCACCACCATGAGTGACGAGGAGGACATCGCCATTTACGACGAGGTCGAGATCGAGGACATGGCCTTTGATGCCGCTCGTGGCCTGTACACTCACCCCTGTCCCTGCGGCGACCGTTTCGAGATCGCTCTAGACGACTTGCTCGACGGTTCCAATGATATTGCTGTTTGTCCGAGCTGCAGCCTCATGATCCGGGTCATCTATGATGTGGTGCGTGAGCGTTCTTTCGATTCCGTGGTGCATTCTGCTGTGCTACCGGCAGTTGGCTGACATCTGAGCAGGAGGAGCTGCCACAGTGGCCAGACAGCGGGACACAGGGCGAAGCCGTGGCTGTGTGAGAAGCAGAAAAGGCGAGCAAGGGCGCGCGAACAAGAATGAAGAAGCACAGCGACGAGATGCCACGCACAAACACATCAAGATATCAGTTGTCACGGGACGCAAGCCAACCAGGACTTGTGCGAAGAGAGAACAGCGCTATTCTTAGCAGAGCAAAAGGCAGCAACAACAACGGAAACGAAAACAGAAACCTCAAACGAGCGTGCAGCAACCACGTACAAAAAGGGCCGAAGAAGAGTCGCCGAAGGCGACACACGAGCGGACAGAGGAGCACACAGAAAGGCGCACACGGAGGCACACATGAGCAGCTCGTTTGAAACAGGGCAGCCAGCTTTTGTGTGGCCCCCTTTTGTACTCGCATGGGCTCACATGGGCTCGCATGGAAACCCATCAGCCTGCTCCCCACCTTCCCCCCCTCTCCCTCTCGCCTACGCCGTGCCTCCTCCCAAGCCACAGATTATCCCGTTCACTGCAGTTTCAGAATAGAGACGGTGAGAGAAAGAATATCTGGATCTGTTCAAACGCACCCTCCAACCTCTCCACGTCAGACTGCACAAAGCCAGATGAGATTTGACATATCAAAAAAATGGATTCACCCAGCCTCCCGCCTTTTCCCCTTCCCCCTCCTCACAATGCCAAATGCTGTTGCACAATGTTGTCCCGCTACCTCCTGCCCGAACAAGCGTGCCCCCCCTCCCCCTCCTCCTCAATACTGTCCAAAAACCCTGAAGCCCGTCTGTGGCGGCTTCTCCTACATGAACAGCAACCCTGTCATGCAGACCAGAACCAGCCCTGCCACGGACCGATCTACGCTTGCAAAAACGGCGCCGGCTGTCGTCACCGTCGACGGCGTGTAGCCCGTCGGCCCGATGGTGCTTGTGCCGTTGTAACCCGTGGGACCGGTAGCTGGCGTCGCTGTCCAGGTCGTCGGCCAGGCTGGCAGCACAATCGTCGTGGTCGATGTGGAGGCCACAGTCAGCACAATAGAAGTAAAGCTCTGGGCAGAGGCTGACGCGATGGCAAAGCCAAGGTTGGTCAAGGTTGATAGCTTCATGGTGAAAGTGGTTCAAGGAGGCTCTTTTAGGTGCTTATGTGTATAGTAGCGAGTGAGGTTAGCCGAAAAAGCGAGCAGAGTTGAATGGAATGAAGAAGAAGAAAAACGGAAGATAACCATGTTGAGACACGGGAGAGGGGGGGAGCGCATCCAAGCTTGTTATATCCTCGTTGTTTTGAACACGAGCACAGAAGAGGGGAGAACACAGCAGAAAAAAAGTTGGTACTCTGTCGCAACTTGTCGTGGACATTTAGGTGTGCAACTGCACCATCTGCCAGTCGCCACGGAATCAAGAGAGAATTCTCACGAGGTAATAGTGGGTTTTCTCTAGTTGTGCAAGCACAGGCTAGCCAAAGTTTTCTTCTCTTAAAGAGCTGGGGATGCACAAAGGGTATGTAGACAGGTGGCAGATAACGAACCCTTTTATAAAGAAGGGCAAGGTTTAATCTTGCATAAGCTAGTACGGTCTCTCTTCAGAATATACGTTGTTTCTCACTTATTATTCCTAATCCGTAAACTCCTTCTTCGCATATAATCGAATATAGAAATCAAACACATGTTAAGCGCCTAGCACCTTTCATTTCACTTATATGGATTGCCGGCGTAACGTGTAGCTCAGCCAAGCTCGATCTTAAGGTAGGAGGAGGCAGACTAGCCGGCTCAAGTAAGATAGGGAGACAGTAGGTCATGCTGATGTCGCCGCAGACACACAATATATTGCTCTCAGGTAAGAGGCGGGAGAAGTGGTCTTCGCCTTATGGGCCAGCCAGAGTGACCAGCGTTGATACCGCGTTAACAGTGTAAAATTGGCATTTCCAAAGCATTGTATTCCTACTCAGCTTTCACCTATCCCCCCCCCCCCCCCCGGGTCCTCTGCTACCAGATACGAGGCTGTGGTCCGCTACGGCACCTGTAGATGGACTAGACGTTATTTTTTTCCCTCGGTCGTATCATAATGATGCCTTGTTAACGAAAAAGAAAAAAAATAAGAAAACAGAGACAGCTTAGTTATCATTTTAGCTTGTTGTGTTGGTTTAATACCGTTGTCCTTCCGTAATCGAAGATATTACAAAGACACCACATGACACAAAAAAAACAAAGTACCCTAATTTTTCATCTTAGCAGTATTTAATTACAATTTAGCCCTTGTCGGCAATATTTTCCTTTCTTCATACCTTTTTAACCAAAGCTTCTGCCAAACTTTTAGTTTACTTGCTTTCTCCTCCTTCCTCTTCCCCAAAGCCGCTTGGAGATGAAAAGACATAATGCTTTGGAATGCAATCCCCCCTGCTCCTGAGAGCCGGCCTGTCAATGGATGGCCAAGACACGGTGAGGCTGCTGACAAGATTTACTGAGTGGAAAGCAGCGAATGACGAATACAGATCACATTGCAAACACAGCACTACATAAATACGATTGCGTACAAGATTCACCTACCATTTTCTTCCCTCGTTAACTCCCACTGTTTACGCACCCCCCACCCCCCCTTTTCCGGCTTTCATTTCTGATCCTCACTGCTCACTGATCCACACTTGAACAGACTGAAACGGCCTCTGAAGTCGTCTTCCACCAAGAGCTTGCTCTTCTTTAAAGTTTGGGGACGCTCCATGGGCCTAATGGGTGCAGCAGAAACGATTTGAGATGCCAGTCTCAGTATCCAAAGTTGAACACATTTCCTCTTGCCAGCAAATATGAATCAAAGCTATCGCTGCAGGTTTGGCATATTGCTATTAGTAAGTCTCACCTGAAATTGAATCCCAGAATGCCAATGATGCGAGTCTTGCGCCGGGAACCGCATTCTAAGTCTTCTGAGTCTGCGGGACACCCGAGATATTCGCAAGTTGAACTGAGGCAACCAAAGTTGAGAGAGAGAGAGAAACAATGCGGGAATTGGCCCACAGGAAAGAACCTATCCTTCCTCACACTTCATGTGTGCTTTCATGCCGGCGAGCCGGTCAATAAAAGTCGTAACAAAATTGCCGATGATGAAATCTCTTGCGTCGAGAACCATACTCTAGTGGAGTTTGTTGGACACTCGAATACCACGCAAGTTGTACTGAGGCAGAGCCATCCTAAAAAGAAAATGTTGTCTTTTGTCAGCCAAAGGCTGAGTAGGAGAGAGAGAAACAATACGGGAATTGGCCCGCAGGAAAGAACCCATCACTCCTCAGACTTTATGTGTGCTTTCATGTCGGCGAGCCGATCAAAAAGTCGTAACATGCGGGGCTGGCCCGATCTTCCCCGGAGAGTTACCTGCGAGAGGACAACCCACCTAAAATTGCCAATGACGAAAACCTCGCGTGCCGAGAACCACTCTCTTAGAATTGGTTAGGCGCTTAATGGGCGAGCAAATACTGAGGCAGTTCGAAGTTGAGTGGATGAACAAAAGCTTAATAGAGAGAACCCCTGAACAAAATAGAGATGTTAATAACTGACAAATAACAGGACCACGCAAGAACGATAAGAACATATACCAAGTGGACATTGACGAGAACATGGTACTTACCTACAGTCAGAGGAGTAGCAAGACTGCAATGCTAGCGGGTTGTTGCTGCGACGGCTTTGAGGAACGGTGCTCTTCGCGAGTGTGAGGATTTGAACGATTTTGGAATGAAAGCATTTGCTGACACAGCTAGGAAAGTAGATAGTACATAAGAAGAGCGGTAGAAGAGACGAGAGAAGGGAGAAGAATAAAAATGGGACGACGGAAAGCAGACGATACAGGAGTCATTAGATGAGAGAAAAAAGGGACAAAAGAAAGACGACAGGAAGGATGAATGATGGGGGAGAGCAAAATAAAGAAGAGTGACAACAGAAGAAAGAAAGAAAAGGGGTGACGCAACAGAGAGCTGGCTGGGACAAGTCCAATAGAATTGGTGATGTTCTGGGGGAAAGAAATCAGAAAAAAACAGAACCGAGCCAGGGAGGAGACGGCCATTTTATGTCCATCTTGGAGGAGAGCATGAGACCTTCTTCATGTGAAAACTACACACTAGATCTTTCCCTATTCGAACAGGTTCTCGGGTGTATCTTTACGGGGAAGGCGTTATGTCCAGAAGATGTTGGCCGAAGGAAGTGCGATGCTTTGATGGGACAACGCCTCTTTCTGTCTACGAACTTCAGCTGTACGTCTCTTGATCTTGGCCATTTTCTCAATGCAGAAAGAGCACGACTTAGGGGATACGACTAAGTTAAATTCTCAGACTAGAGAGAAAAGAGCAATCCCAACAGAAAGAACATGCTTCCAAACGCAGAAGAAAATAATGTTTAATATGGAAGGTGCATTGGCTATGTTCAAAATTTCTTGTTCTCGGGTCTCACCAGCCTTGTTTCCCTTTCCATGTGGTCCTCGTTATGGCTGAATGCTGTTACGCCACCAATACTTGTGAAAGCGGAAAGACCAACCTCTAATATAGAAGGAACGTTGTCTGTGCCCGTTCTAGAACAGAATCTCGCCCCCGTCTCTTTCTCTATTACGACTTCTGTTTGTATGTTGTAATGTTTTTGACATGTGCCCGTGTTCTAGATGATTCCGTGGCGCCAAAAAAAAGTAGGAACACTCATGCCAAAGCTGTCATGATTTGTTTTGTTGACTAAAGCTTCTTCTCATTTGGGCGAGGTAGTGGCATCTGCAAAACAAAAAATGGCATTTTTATTTCTCCATGTCCGGATGTTGGAATGGCAGAACGGCTCTGTTAGTGCAAACCACTTGAGACTTCCCTACTGACCACTTAACGGAATGCCAGAGCAGAGAGCCATTGTGCTATGTGTAGTGTGACTTTTGTCGCCGTAACATTCGATATGCCTCTCCTTGTATGTCTGTATGTAGCGCAAAAGGATAAAAATAAAACATACAAATGAACAAGAGAAGGTGAAGCAGGTGACATAAAAGACGGATCCTGTCACTTTCAGCCCTGCTAATCCAACGTCGTATTTTAGGGGGAGCAAGGCGCCAAGCACCTCTGCACAAGGCAGAACAGGGCAGTACAGTTCTGCGGAGTCTGTGCTGGAACACCCCACCTCTTAGACTACGCAAAGAACAAGTCTGACATCCTTACGACTGCTTGGCCAGAGCATTCCCCGTTTCCACGGCAGGGTTGATTTAATACTCTGCTCTCGCCTCGTCCGCGGTGCGGTCAGTTTATTCACCACACAGAAAACAGGCGACCTTCAAAACGAGCATCAAAAGCAAACTTCATGAGCTTCAACATGGAAACAGGTCAGATTTCTACACAGAGCCCCAGCCCGAGCCAGGATGCCATCGACTCGGTTGTCCAGCTCCACAACTCCATCAACGCGGTATTCCCTGAAGCTGTGGCCGACTTCGAGTCCAGGTGGACGGCTGTGCAGGCAGTGTGCCAGTCAAAAGTGACCTCGACCAGCGATGATTCCTGTGTCCAAACGGACGAATTCGGCTCCGTCAGGAAGCTCGGCCCTAGGATCATCCCGTTCGTGGTCTACAAGCTCGCTATAGACGATACTGGCCAAAACATATGGGGTGTGTTTTGATGTAAGACCGCTGTTTGCTTTTGATTTGTTTTAAAGTATTGTTTTACTGTTAATACTAACTTTAATACAGATAACGCTTTAGAGAACGACTCTACCTACTGCGTTAACTTGGACGAGCAAGATCTCCGCAGCTGCAGTGCTCGTATTATCGAGCTCAACTACCAGCGAAACAAGATCGTCGAAACACGTATTAAAGCTTGGAAACGAGTTCATGAGGAACAGTTTTTATAAGCTAGCTCTTCGTCATGCACGTTTACCGTGGAGTATACAGAGCTTTGGGAGATGGGTACGAGCATCATCGCCCCCCTTATGGTTGCATTTAATCAGGGCCAGGATGAATACTGGTGGGATCTGCTGCATGAGATCGTCCATGGCCACAAGATGGGTGCCGTTCAGTATGCCAAATACAATTTGTACGGAGCGTGGGATACTTATTTCAGACGGGGAGAGCACAGCCAGGCCCCTGATTACATCCTCACGCCGCTGGATCGTTTTGTTAAATTTGGCGAGCGGGTGGATGACTCGGCGGCTCCGAGGAGAATGACTCTGCAGCAGGATCATCTGTACAGGGCAGCCTCGTAGTAGCAAACAAGAATGACAAGCCACTCTCAATCTAAACGCAGAAACAACGAATATTACCCGACGACTGATGAGCCTAGAAGGGGGGATGCAAGAAACTGCCAAATACAATGATACCGGGCGAGCAGTTCGGTTCGCCTCCTCTGCGCAAGACTCGGACAGAGACAATGGTGGGGCCATCCAAGGCTTACCACTGAATTCGCAAGCCAACGAAATGCTTCTCAGGGGCCAATATTGAGAAGACCACCCTCCATGGTCAGAGGGGTGGGCGCGTACGAGCGCAGTGATCTTACGAGTACAGCGAGTGGGTATCGAGAGACGGCGCTCTGTGCCATTTTATTTTGAGCGACTCGAGTGGTGTGCCTAAATCCACCATAATTACTTGTTCTCGTTGATCGTCTCAGGGAAGGCCCTCTGCGGCCGTATTGGTGGCCGTGGGGTTGCAGCGAAGGATCCAACTGCAGCAAACCCTGCAGGCAAATACAGGCATATCCGCATCATCGCCCTCCAATCAGTCAGGCTGAGGAGATCCCAGTCACCAGCGACGGAAGCGCCTTGTGATGGCTGCCTCGAACACACTACCTGTCCAATAGGAAGAGCCGACAACACACCTCCACAGAGGACACAAGGCTGCTCCTGAAGGAACAGCAGGGGGATTTGCTATCTCATCTACCAAGAAATGACACGTGAACTACTGCACAAAAGTTGTAGAACCATAGTTTCGCTGAATTTGTCCCCAGGATCTATTTATTCCGCTGCACTTTCTCTTGAGATCTAATTTCAAAGCACAGGCATTAAGCAGGTTGCAGCAGAATTTTGAATGCGTGTCTCATGTAATCCGCCAAGCAAAGATATCGGAGTGGACTTACAACAGATTGATCATCAATCTGTGCTGCCATTCCATCTGTCTATCTATTGTCAATAACTATATCTGGTCAATCATGCTGGCTACCTGTGTACACATTTGTGCTGGCCACGTTTATGCACTGTTAAGCTCACTGACAGACGTGGACTGTCGACAGAATCATGTTTCAACAATCAAAGACAAGCCGCGTCTTTGTCTTGCCATCATTTCTTAGGCCAAATTCAAAAGAAACTCCCCACAGCTCCCGAAATCTTCTCAAGCCACCCGCCTCCCTCGTTGGCCCAGCCGAGCCTATCCTCTGGGGCCCGTCCTCGTTTCTCCATCCGCACTGCCTGGTGGCAACCCCTGCTTCCTTAGTTCTCGGCCTACGGTCACAGCTCGACGGCCATGTATTACATGACGGCCATACTTTTAATGTGATCTTCAACATCAGTGGCATCATTTCACCAGTACTCCATATTTTTTTCTTGTTTATATAAATAAATGAAAAGAAAAAGTTAATAGTAAGCTAGGCATTAACTTTGTATTGTGGTGCTTGTTCTGTTGTTACAGGTGGCGGTGCTGGTGTGATTTGGGGGGTGTACGCTGGCGGTAATTGTTGAGGGTCATACCGAGGAACGTTCTGAGGACCGCTCCGAGGCCCATTCTGTGGAGGTAGCTGAGGCCCATATCCAGGTCCATATCCAGGTTCATCCCCAAGTTCATATGCATTCATCCCATGGCCGGCAGCAGAAGCAGCAGCAGCTTCAGCCTTATGTTTCCTCTCCTTTGCCAACTTTCTGAGGACAAAGAAAAGAATCACACCGATAATAAAGCTTGCCCCTAGAACACCGCCGACAACAGCGCCAATAATAATTCGCTTCCGCCTCTGCGACTTGCTGCCATCATCCTCAATATCATGTTCAAATTGGCCCCTGTAATATGTTCTCAGACCAGAGCTGGTTGGTGTCACTGCAACCTCACGGCGTGCCATGCTACAGTATGCACTGTACACATTCAGCATGGAGGTGGCCCGATCCGATGATTTCCCCTTATTGGTGCAGCTGTATGTGGCAGTACTCCTGATTGCACTGCTAGCGCTCGCCTCCACCTCCGACTTCAGGCAAATACAGGAGGCGAACTCGGCGGGGTCTTTGGTGTGGCAGAAATTTGTCGCTGTAGCGAACACTCTAGAAAGAGGGTTGGTGAGACAGGTACCGAGAGAGACGTAGCCCACAAGATCGGTAATGGAAAACGAGATGGGGGATTCGGTGCCTAGGCGAGAGCGACCAGTGACAGAGTATGGGCTAGTTGTAGGCAAGGGGGAGCCGCGACAGTAGGAATTCCAGAAGCTGCCGGCCGATGAAGCACATCTGAACCCAAGCGCCCAATAATTGCAACTTCTGCTCACGGAATAACTGATCTCGCTCGAAATACTGCTTCTTGAGCTGCAAAGACAATTGGCGTAACTCGCGGGATTGGTTGGACATGACCCAATCTAAAGAGGTATAAGAAAAAGACAAAAAGAGGGGGGGGGGGGCAGGGCAGAAATAGAAAACTCACCAAATGCGTGGATCCAAACAGCGATGACAGGGCATTTATGGCACATGGCGGCAGGTCGGTCATTTGTGGTAGATCCGTAAACAGGTGATTCACATCGTAGCTGCGCGAACCCGTCGTGATAGTTTGGCTGCAGTACTCCTCCACCACCGTTTCCACTGACATACGGGCTGAATACGACGGAGAACAAGAGGTGAGGGAAGATCTGGCCATGCGCGAGAAGCTATATGAAGAATAGTCGCAGATACACCATTGGAGACCCTCGGGGTCAGACTCAGAACAGTAGAGAGAGGCCCGATAGCCGTAGATGGAGCTGGCAACACTTTTTTCGCAATACGGAAGCGACGAATACAAGGACATTGCGGTAAAATCGGTGATCTGGGTCATCGTGTGGTAGTGAAAAAGGGAAAGAGAAAAGAGCGCCAGCCTCCAGAAGGAGGGGGTGAAGCCTGAGAGATGCATCGTGTTATGTCCAGTTCCTGTCCCCAGAAGAAGACGAAGTCGTAAAAAGAAGAGAAGCAGAAATTCAAAAACAAGAATCACGGTGGGAAGAACAACAGATTAAATCAAAAATGACACGTGCATCGCCAAGTATTTGCCAAGATGGCCTAGGGAGGACAAGGCATACTCGTACTAGCAAACAAAGGGAGAGAAAGTAAATATTAAAGACAGGAAAGATTGATGCAGTCGATTAGCTCGTTCCAAAGCAAAACGTGCTCAAAGTGGTGGCAGCTAAAGTTCAGCTTTCGGACCCTGCCACC
Source organism: Harringtonia lauricola (assembly GCA_014183025.1). Lineage (NCBI taxonomy): Eukaryota > Fungi > Ascomycota > Sordariomycetes > Ophiostomatales > Ophiostomataceae > Harringtonia > Harringtonia lauricola. The sequence goes on along the minus strand of JACBXF010000067.1, from coordinate 1,946,856 downwards.
ACATGACAGTCTGGGCGTGGTAATGGAGGTGTGGCACCCCACACACACACAAAACTAGATTGCTCCCAGGACATGCTCTGTTGGGCCGATGGGGAGTCGACTTGGTTTAAAGAGCCAAAGCACCACCACTGCGAGATTAGATCAGTCCGATGAATACAGGGATGATACCTAAAAACAAACTTGAAATGGGGGATTTAAGCTTGTTCTTTGTGCTTCCCCGCATTCTGGTAGCTGCCATTTTGGTCAGTGTGTTTACCCCAAAATACAACATAAGATACATTACTCCGTAATAGTGGCGAAAATAAGGCATTATTCTTCACGCCTTACCTGGAACTATTGTGCAGTGCTTTTAGCATTGCGCAGAGGAACCTCGCTTGCCAAGAATTGTCGTTTCGGTAGCAACTCTGCCTGCAGCTTCTCACCGACTGCTCGTAGCTGACTACTCCTTGCTTCGTACTCTTCGGTCACTCTACTCCTGCTCCACTAATGCTGTTCCTAGGCAGTCACAGTTCCACCAACATCGACATCGACAGTTCATAGATGAGAGTGGCTTCTGGCATGGTTTCTGCAAGATTGTACTCCAAAGGTAAAACTCTCTTTTCCGTACCCACATTTATCCGGGTCTTGCCGGTGATTCTACCTAACACGGCGGTGCCTACTTCCTGCGGATGGCACCTGCAATTGGTCGATACCTGTACAAGCTGAGTCCAATAGCCAGAATGTGATGCGCCAGAAAAGAGAGGGAGTCGTTCAGACACTTCTTTTTTTTTTTTTTTTTTTTTTTGGCGCGTAGATGAATGGATTGGCCGAAACGTGCAGAGAATAACGTCCGATTACTGTCAATCGCCATTCTGCTATATATCCAGAGAATACAATCTTTAAATTCTGGCTACGCCACACCCTCATCGCTGCTTAACACGGTGGCTGTAAAGGGCGAGATGACTGCTCGAAGCCGGAGGAAAGTATCATTAATCTTGCAGAAGCAGGAAGAGAGAACTATTACAAAATGAAGTCCTTGTCCTTCGTGTCGGTTGCAGTTAAGCCCAAGGAGGTAGGCACGCAGGTCCCGCCCTAGGTTTGTAGAGTTTTGTGAGGATTCTTTTCCCTCACATCTGCTCCTTCGCTGGCTCGCATTCACCGGCGTCATGTCTGACACGCTGGTCTTGGCACGATGCTCGTCTACATGTGGCGGATTAGTAGTTGGATCGGCGACGACCAGTGGATATCCTCTCCCGCCCTCTGGTTTCGTCGCTTTGCTTCTATCATTTGTTTCGTATGAAATAAACCTTTGTTCATATTCTTGTTTCCCCGCTGTTTCATGTTCAAACGTGAGAGGCTGTCGGCAATCCCGGTGTCGCCTTTTTGGTGTTGACCGCCTGGTAAAAATGGTCGTGATGTGTCGTTTTTGACAGGTTGGCAAGCCAGGGGAGCAGCCTTTTCATGTTCATATTCTGTTCACGGATTCTAATTATTATCTATATAAGAGTGCTTCTCTTCTTGCTGTTGTGGTCTGCATTTGCCAATCTAATCCAATCCAATCCAATCCAAGATTCACACAGCACTCTCAACATACAAACAATCAGCAGCAGCACACACACCTTTGACAGGCCAACCATTTCAGCCTCTGGTTCCATTTTTCTTTGGCTTTTTGATCAAAGAACACACTCTTACACCAAAGCAAAATCAGCTTTTCCCACTGTCGCCAGGAGCGCACCTCCCCCAAAACCTCCAGCTATGCCTCGCCACCAGTCCCCGGCGCTGCCGCCCACTGGCCGCTGCACGGCCTGCCGGCACCGTCCTGCTCCGCGGCTGCGCTACCCCGGTCGCAGCAGCAGCGAAGTCGGCCCGTGCCGCGTCTGGCAGCGGGGCCGCTCCTGCCGCCGCATGCACTTCCGCGCGGTGCCGTGCACCTGCTCGGTCTTTGCGCCCCGGCCGGCCAATCCGAGAAAGTGCCGCGGCTGCGGGCATCTCGACGTGCAGCACGCAGAGCGCGAGGAGTAGAGGCAGGACGAGCTGGCATTCTTTCAGAGCTGGCTTGGCTCAGAGATCGGACCTTTTTCTGACAACCCAAGGCAGGATGATGGATGGTAGCCAGAAGGGGAAATCTGCTGTATGATAAATCCAGGGTCGTAGTGAATCATGACCTTTTGTGACAGTTAAATCTTCCTATTTTTGACAAGGCTGCGAGCTTTGGATCGTGATTGGTCAGCGTTTGAAAATCTGTTAGTTGCTGCAACCTGATTTGGTCTGCAGGGGCGGCGACTCGTCTGCGAGCGTGAATAATAATACATCCTATATGCAACCCCCGTGTCTATGGCCGTCCTGTTCCTATCCTGGTTTACAAATGCTTGATACAATTTCCAACTGGCCCCTTTAAAAGGAAACAAAAAAAAAAAATCCAGAGTGACCGGCACCCTTTGTCTGCGCCAGACGCCAATGCCCCCCCAAAAAAAAGGAAAAAGAGAAAGAAAAAGTTTTTTTATAAAGAGCAGATGAAACGGTCCGCACATCCCGCTCACGTCTGCTTCCGCCGGCGCTCGTTCTCGCGCATGATGGAGCGGAAAAAGTCGCTCTGCGGTCCCTTCTTGCCCGCCTTGACCGTCTTGTTGACGCTGCGGTTCTGCTCAATGTAGGCCATGTCCTGGCCGCCGCTGAGGTCGTTGAGCGTGCCGGCGGTGCGCCGGGCGCCCGGTCGTCTTGGCCCGTGGCCGCCGCCAGGCTTCCGCGGGCGGCCGTCGGGGCCGTAAAACAGGTTGCCGTCGGCGGCCAGGCCGGCGTTCTCGCGCTCCTCCTCCTCCTTCCACGACTTGCTCTCGATCTCGACGAGCACCTTTTGCAGCAGCTCGCGGCGGGCGGCCGGGGTGGCAAACACGAGGCCGGGGGTCTTCTCGATGCTCTTGAGCTGCGTGATGACCTTGAAGGCGTAGCCCTGGTCGACGAGAAAGGCCTGGCGCTTGGCCGAAAAGGCCATCTCGACCGTGTCCTTGGAGACGAGCGAGTAGAAGAAGGCGTTGAAGCCCTCTTCGTTTCGGCGCTTCGCCCGCAGGATGCGGCCCAGGCGCTGCGCCTCCTGACGCCGCGAGCCATACTGCGACGAGATCTGGATGAGGCACGTGGCCTCGGGCAGGTCGAGCGACGTGTCGCCAATCTTGGACAGGAACAGCGTGCTGCACTGCGGGGAGTTGCGGAAGTACTCGAGGATCTCCTGGCGCTCCGCGTTGCTCGTGCCGCCGTACAGGTACGGCTTCATGAGCTTCTTGGCGTACACCTCGAGGGCGTAGACGTTGTCGGAAAAGACAATGATCTTGTCGCCGCGGTTCTCGTGGTACTTGATGAGGTACTGGCAGGCCTGGAACTTGACCGGGTTCATGGCGCACAGGAGCAGGCGGTTGCGGGCGCTGACCTGGATGTACTGGTCGTAGAACTCGGTGCTCATGGGGCACCAGACTTCGGCGCACTGGACGCGGGCAATGTGGCCCTGCAGCGACAGCTCCATCCAGTTGGCCTCGTACAGCTTGGGCCCGATCAGGTAGTTGAGGTGGTTGATCTTCTCGTCCTCGCGTAGCAGCGTCGCGGTCAGGCCCAGCTTCGAGTGCGCCTTGATGCGCCCGATGACGTTGCGGAACATGTTGGCGGGCACCACGTGCACCTCGTCCAGCAGCATCAGCCCCCACTCGCGGTCGCCCAGGAACTTGATCATCTTGGCCGACTCGTGCGCCCGCTCGCGCGTGTTGGTCACCATCGAGTACGTCGTGATGATGATGCCCGTGTTGCCGGTGAAGACGGACTTGTTGTCCGACGTGAAGACGGCGATGCTGTCCGGGCTGATGTTGGACCATTTGAGGAATTCGTTGCGCCACTGCACCACGGACATGTTATTCGTCGCCAGCACCACCACGCCCTTCTTGATCGTGCACGCCGCCGTCACCCCGACCAGCGTCTTGCCGGCGCCGCACGGCAGCACAATGATGCCGCTCTTGGCCCGGCCGTTGCCAAACATCTTGCTCAGGCTCTTCTCCTGGTACGGCCGGATCTGCGTCGACGGCCGCAGGTCGATCTCCAGGTTGGCAATCAGGTGGTCGTTCCGGAAGTCGTACTCTTGCAGCACGGGGTAGTGCAGGTCGAGACAGCGGCCGGACACGATGCCGACCTTCTCGTCCTGGATCTGGAACGCGTGGATGATCTCCCGGTCCTCGTCATTGTCGCCGTCGTCCTCGTTCAGCGCGTTGTACACTGCCTGGTCCGTGGCGGTCCGCTCGCCGCCGTCCGCCTGGTTGGACGCCGCTGCGCCGCCGCCTGTTTTGTTGTTCAGGCCTTCGGCCTCCCGCACGCCGGCGGCTTCCTTGGACCCGGCAATGACGAGCCCCGCCATGGTGGGCGCGTTCGTCGTCGTGATCTCCTCGCCGCTGCCCTGCACGCGGCAGGGACCAATGATGGGATCCTTGAGCAGCATCTGCAGGACGGCGAGGTCGGCAGTCTCGAGAAAGTACTTGGTGTCGCGGAGGACCAGCTTGACGCGGCCGTAGCTCTTGCCGCAGGACGTGATGTACTCGACGACGTTGGGGGGGATCTCGTTCTTGAGAAAGCGGTCCAGGGTGTTGATGATGTCCTTGGGGTTGAGCCCGACGGAGACGGCGGCGTACAGGCTGTGCGTGGTGAGGCGGTACTCGTGGATGAACAGCGGGCGCGACAGCGGCTCGGCAATGGTGATGAGGAAGTCTTGGACGCGGCTTGCCAGCGGGTGGAAGCTCTCGAGCGTGATCTTGGCTACGCCGTCGATCATCAGCGGCCGGTTCTCGTGGTCCGGCTTCCACTTGAGCGCCGTGAAGTCGTGGTATTTTGGATACAGGTCCTGGCCTCGCCGCGGCGTCGGCTTGAAGTACTCGGTCGCCATGTCCAATGTGCCGGGCGGCATGAGGTAGGGAAACGACGTGATGTCAAACTTCTTCATGTTGCGCAGGATCAGTGGGTTGAGCCCGTCTTCGCCCTCGCCCATGTCGTGCGAGTCGTCGCTGGCGACGCTCTGCGGCGTGCCCGGCGGCTCCGACGAGCGGCCCATCTTGGGCGTGCCCTCGAGGACGGACGTCGCTTTCCGTTTCGACGACATGGCTGCTGCTTGTTTGTGGAGAGGTCGAGGCCCAGGTGGAAGGAGATGGAAGCGTCATAAGCTGTTAAATTGTCCCGTAATTTTGCAGTAATATGGCACGTGACCACTGTATTAATAAAACACGAACATGTTTGCCTCAGCCGTCAGTCACGTTCCCATGACGTACCGGTAACTGGAGAGGAGAGAATGGAAAGTTGGTTGGAGCCGCCTTGAGACGGATTTTAGTACATGTGGCTGTAAAGTGTGGCTGTGCACATCGGCAAAATCGCCAATCAAGTGGCGCCCAAAGCGACTGAATTTGAGCCTCTGCATATTCGTTGGCAACCGTCGATATGGCTTCCTTGACGGCGATCCGCCCAATGGCGCTGCGTGCAGCTACGCGGATTCGGGCAACAAGTGCTCTTCCGACACTGATAGCGGCTGTTCTGTTGCCGCTGACCCGGCAGCAACTGCGTCCGGTCTCGTCCGGCCCGTCGCCCGTCTACAAGACAAAAAAGGTGTGGCCGCCGGACTTCTCGCAGCTGTCGGCGCAGGAGCAGCTGCGGTTTGAGAAGCGGTTCAAGCGGCGGGTGGCACTGCGGTCGGAGCGGCCGCGGTGGGTCAAGTTTGTCAAGCTGGCGCAGCTGTTCAGCATAACGTGTAAGTGCTCTCGTGCGGGACACATTTTTCTCGCCAGCGCTGACAGGCCCAGTCGTTGTCGTCTACTGCGTGCTGTTCATGGAGAATGAGGCGCTGGGCCCGAGCCCATTCCAAGGGGTGAGTCTATTTCGCTATGCTTGCTTGCTGCCAATCCTGTCTACAGGCGTGCTAACACACGGCGGCAGTTCCGCTCGTGGCTCTGGAGCTCGCTGGGTGTCTTCCAGGGCGGACCGCATAGTGCGGTACAGCTGAAGGAGGTCCGGCCAGACGGCAGCACGGTGCCGCGCGCCGAAGCCAAGTGATCCCTTGCCAGCCTGGTGTTTGCTCCTCTGTCCCCACTCTCTTTCCTCTCCAATTGCATGGTACGGAGTTTTTTCTGGTGGCCCCCCGGGATGGCCTAGCATATACCCCCTCCCCCAGCCCCCCTTCCCTTGTATATATAGCATCTATCGTCGTAGGGACAATAGAGTACTCGATCCAGGCATGTGGCTCATGGATGGTGTGCTGTGCCTCTTTTTTCCCCCGCTATGCTTCCCTCACCGCCCGTGCCACGCAAAGTTGCCGCCCATGCCAAAGGACGCCCCGAGACCGGTGGTCATCTTGTTGGCGAACCCGGCGGCGAGCCCTGCGCCCATGCCGCCGCCGCCGCTGCTGCTGCTGTTGACGGGCCGCTTGGCGACGACGCCCTGGGCGCGCACGCCAGCGACGATGCGGTCGAGGTTGGTCTCGATGACGACGCCGCCGACAACCATCTCGCCGAGGGCGGCGTGCATGGACTCAAAGTTGAAGATGAGGTCGAGCTCGCAGACGTTTTCAAAGAGGCGATCGAGGGCCTCGACGTACACCTGGATGAGGTCGATGAGGGCGAGAGGGGACTCGGTGGCGGTGGAGATGATGATAAAGTAGAGGGTGGCGTAATGGCGGTAGGTGACGAGGGAGGGACGGTCTGAAGCAGTGGCGTCCGAGGAGGAGGAGGAGGTCGACGACGAGGCCAGCAGCGGCGGCAGCGGAAGGAAATTGCAGGAGCCCGTCGGGCGGTTGGCGACAAGGGCAAAGATCTCGGAGATGAGGCGCTGCTGAATGCTTGTGTCCTAGAAAGAGAGTCAGCAAAGAAGTGGAATTGCGAAAAAGACCGTGCCTACCAGCTGCGTGTAGAATTTTGTCAGGCGCGGCTGCCCTTGGCCGTTGAAGACGAGAAAAGCGTTGATCATGGTGGAGACCAGGCGACAAGGGCGCGACCTCGTGATGAATGCGACAGGGGAAGACGGTGTTGCGAATCCGACTCTATGAGAAACGGGCACGGCAGATGTCGACATTGAGCGGGGCAGCTGTGGAGGGGCCCTGTGATTGGGTCGCTGCGGCACAATTTTCAGGCAATAACTACCGAGCTCTCAGGCGTCTCGCGATCTGAGTTATTGCTCCACACTTCAACCTCTGACGACTTTACGACACTGCGTTCCTAAAAAGTTCAATAGGAGACATATAACCCATACACGCTCAATTTCACACATATGCACACAGCCATGCGGCCAGCGCTTTCTACACGGCTGTCCGCCCGACGGCTGGCCTGGACCCCCCCGGTCCGGCCGCTGCATACAAGTCGCCGTCTCTTGTCGGCACCACGGAGACAGGCTGCCCGGCCTGCCCCCGTCCTCTTCTCTTTTTCTCCGCTCGCTCCGGCCCGGTGCTGCCTGTCTACGACGTCTTCTTCTCGCTCACAACCCCAGTCTCCATCCCAAGTACGGCCCGCACAGGAGCAGCAGCAGCAGCACCAGGCCGCAGCAGACGCCACGGCTCTCACCGAAGCCCAGTACCACGCCCTCGCCGACGCCTACCTCGACCGCCTGCTCGTGCGCCTGGAGGCGCTGCAGGACGCGCGCGAGGACGTCGACGTGGAGTATGCGCAAGGCGTGCTGACGCTGTCGTTTGAGGAAGAGGGCGGATCCGGCACAGTGCGGACCTACGTCATCAACAAGCAGCCGCCCAACAAGCAGATCTGGCTGTCGTCGCCTACATCGGGGCCGAAGCGGTACGACTGGATCGCGAACCGCGCCGGGTCCGGGTCCGTCGAAGAAGGCGACGGCGAGTGGATCTATCTGAAAGACGGGTCGTCGCTCAAGGCGCTGGTGCGCGACGAGATCGGCATCGACGTGGATGCGCCCGACGCGGACGACGCGTTATGAGAGCCAGTCTGGCTGGCCCATTGTACTAGTTTCCATCTCAACGCACATAGAATCACCAATCTACGGCAACCGCTCAAAAAGACTTGCGCATGTAGATCACTAGGACGTGCATCCACACAGGATATATTTCTTGCTGCAGAATCACGCATATTGCTTTGCTTGGAAGCAAGCCACAGCCTTTATAAAGGCCCCAAGAACAAACAAAAGCCCATGGCTCGAACATGCAAAGCCACTTCCAAATGCAAAGAGGTATATAAAACTTTTGCCTCCCATAGCCCGTCATGAATCGTAAGTCATGATAAGTCCAACAAATGAAAACCAACCAAGAAAAAGAAAAAAAAAACAAGTAAAACAAAAAAGAATAAGATAAGATGTCATTGGTCACCACCATTAAGACTGCTGTCAAACAAATTAACAACGTCGCCCGGCAGGTAGGCCAGCCACTCCTGCGGTATCTCATTTGACAAGTTCAGCGAGCTGATGTCAATCTCCTGGCTGTCAAAGGTGATCATACCCATGGCGGTCCCGGTTCCCACATAAGACTGCATGCCGTTATCAAAGCCGGTCTGAGAAAATCCGCGGGCATAGACGCCCAAGCCGGTGCTGCCTTGGTCCAAAGCGCCGCCGTAAAAGTGATTGCCGGTGCTCGATCCGGAATCCATCCGACTGGTTGTTGTTGGCGACGCACCAGACAGAACAGACGGTTCGCATGAGGATGAATTATGAGAGGAGGGTGTGCGACAGGTTTGACTAGGTGAAGGTAGCAGCTGCGGTGGCTGCAATTGGGATGGTGGCACCTCACCTGGTTGCGTGTGGTGATGGTTGTGGTTGTAATGGTGGCTGTGGTGTCGGTTGTGTTGCCTGCTCTGCCCAGGTGCAGCCATGTTTGAAAAATAGCCAGATCGCTCCTCTGTCCCCGAGCTCCCCGACGTCAGGGGAGCCCCCCCATACATTTCAGTGTATCGGTACGGCATGGTTAGCAGCTCATTGGATGGCGCTGTTGGTGACCGGCTGTCGTGCTGGCTGTAGTTTGGCTGTGTCGGCGGGCTGGCCGACTGGACAGAATATCGAACTGCTGACACGTTCGCCTGCGGATACGCCGTCGGGAGCATGGCCGGCACCTCTGGGACAGTCTGGTGGATCGGATCGTATATCATGTTTCCCGGTAGCGTGTCAGATGAGCCAGACTCAAGCGAGCCTTGCGCCCGCTGCTGCGGGCGCTGTTCATGCAGCTGGGTGCGCTGCTGATGAGGAAGCGGATGCAGCAGCTGCATATGTCGCTGTGGGCGGTGTTTCTCGCGACGGTGCTGCCGCCTAGACAGGTTTTGCTGCTCAACCGGGTTCTGCCCGCTCTGATAGAGTAGCGTGAGGCTGGGGTTCGACGAATTGGTCGTTCCCGTCAGCGACCACGCAATCGGGGGCACGGTAGATGATGCCGGATGCTCGATCTTAGGCATCTGGCTGAAGGAGTTCTGGCGTGGAAGTTTGGGGCTGCTATACTCTTCCGACGTGTACGTTTCGCAATCCCAGATGCCTTTTGCCTTCTGGTCCAGCGCAGATAAGATGTATCGCACACCACCCCAGTAGACATGCATTTGCTGAAGCGACTTGTAGCAGCGCTGGTAGTTTTGGTTCGCGTTGGACGCCAGCAGCGAGTGCTTGGACTGGCCCGCCAGCCTCAATGAGTGCGGCTTCGATGGCGGCGGGGGGCGAGCTGTCGCGCGAAGCGGGCAGCGAAGCGTTGCAGATGGACTCCATCAAGAAGGCACAGGCTGCGATATACATGGGCTGCGAGGTGAACGGATTGCCGCTGAAGCTCTTGGGGTCAATCAGCTCAGCAAAAGAAAGGATGTCGGCAATGGTCTTGGCGCTGGACATCGACAGCTCGTGGCTGTTAGGCAACAGTTGGTGGATGCTGTCGAGGCTGGCGAATGGGGTCAGCAGCGTGGGCTGGTGCAGGATGATGATCAGGGCATGAAACCAGAAATGAAGCAGGATGAAATTGGTGCCCTGGCCCACGCGCACATACTGCTGGAAGTTGGTGACGTTGAAGTTGAGCCGCGGGTCTTGTTTCTGGTACAGATGCGTCAGGTCGTTCTCCATTTGGGCAAGCCGTTGCATCTTGTCCTTGGTGAGGTCCTCGGCGTTGCGGATGTTGTTGAGCACGTCCGAGATCCGTCCATACAGGTGGATAATCTGGACCAGCGTCGGGAACGGCGCCGGCCAGTCGGTGCGCGGATCCAGCGTCGACTCGGGCAGGGCAAGCTCAAAGTCGTCGTCCCGAAAGGTGACAGGACGTCCTGTGCCGGACGAAATGACTCGATCCAGGAAAAAAACCGCCCAGAATGTGTCCACACGTTCCTGCTCAAGAGCCTGTTGCTCTTCTGGCCCAAAGCTTTCATCGTCGCCCACGTGGCTGACGTCATCTCGAGGCCCCGAGCCTTGCCCGGTGTCTCCCACCTCGTCCGCCTCGTCGTGGCTGCTGCCTTCTTCGTCATTGTCGCAGCTGTGTTTGCGATTCCACGTTCGCGTATACCAAGGATTGTTGTCGCTCTGGTGTTGGATGCCGACAATCTTCTGGATGCCCATATCGACAGCCATGCGAATGGCCAGGCCGAGATACATCCACAAGGTGCTGTCCTGGTCGGCGCCAAAGCCCTCGTAGGCCATCAGAATGAAAGCTTGCACAGCACCGATCGTCGGACAGGGGAATGTGTCTACGGTCGCCATCCTGGCGCGCTGAGCAAACACTCGGCCGTATTCTGATCGGGGCTTCTGTTCGTCACCGTCCTCGCTCTCATCTGTGAAGACGGGGAGATCGGAGAAGCGGGCCGCAAGGGCACACATGGAGTCAACGAGGATGGGCTCGACGCGTTTTTCTCGCACCCTGCGTATGATGCGCTCTTCGCGCAGGAACGGATAATTGCAGCCCAGGTGAACGAAGAAGGTTTTGAGCAAGGCCATGATCACCGGATGGACAGGACCGGCCGCATTCGGATCGTAGCCCGGCATGTCTTCTGTGCTCTCAAACACAGGCTCTGGATGGTGTTGACTGTGCGATGATCCGTGTTGCTGGCGAATGCTCTCGGTGATGGAAGAGCCGGAAGAGCCGGCCGAGACGGCTGAATAGCTGCTGCCGTGACTCCGACGTCGGTTGCGCACCGACAAGTCAACCATCATCTGCTTGTAGCCAGGCACGATGGCGGTCGGGCCAAAGTAGCGGAAGTAAGGAACACGATGGCACTCGCCGAGGCGATTGCTGTTGTCGTTCCTGAAAGAGACTGACCGGCTGACGGTACCTCTGTTCGGCGCCTGGGTTTCTTGGGCTTCTCGATCCCCTTGGTTTCCCTGCTTCGGTCGTGGCCAGCCGCTCATCGACGTCGCCGATTGCATAGCTACGCCGATGCTTGAGGCAGACGAGCTGAGGGGTCTCGGGGAAGTATGTTTGTCAGAGCGTGCAGGAGCTTGCTCCGATGGTCGGCGCCTGGTTGATTTTCCCTGTTGTGACGGGCCGTTGTCGTCGCCGTCGCCGTTGCCCAGCTCGTTCTCGTTGCTGTTGGCGCTGGTGACGAAACATGGGCTGGTAAATGATTCATCCCCGAGGAACTCGCCATCGCCATCATTGTCTTCGTCAGCATCATCGGGCTCCAGGTTCACCGCCGAGCCTGGCGTGCCCGAACTCGAGGACACGCTAGCTCTGCCATTGTCCTTTTTCTTCTCGGCAATGTCTGTATACCCGATACATTGGTAGCCGCCTTTTGAGCAGGTGGAGCAGATCGGTCGCTCTCCGGCACAGCGCGTCTTTCGTCTCCGGCACGTCAAGCATCTTTTCATGCCTGTTAGGACTTGCCCCAGCGGACGAGGAGAACAGGACAGGACTTACGCAACATTGATCCGCCTCCGCTTGGACGGGGGCTGGCCCTGACTGTTGACAAAACGAATCTTCTTGGGCGCAGGTTGGGGAGATTGAACGAGGGTCGTCATTGTGGACTGGATCTCCTCAGTCACCAGATGACATAATGGGTCGGGGGATAAATCGCCGGCGAAGCGCACAAATCTGTGGGGACTGTTACGCGGAGAAGAAACGGATCGCGTGCAGATCTGGGGAAATAGCCGAAACCCCTTGAGCAGAGAACAGACAGCGTAAGTGATTATCGCGCGACCAAGGTGTCGGTGAGAAATGAAAGAAAAAAAAAAGTATATTAAGAAACGGCCTAGAATCGAACGGAGAAAGCAGGTAGCGTAAACCAGAATCTAGCAGGGAGGGAGGCAGCAACAAGGTCAAGTGCTTCGATCAGCTAGCGAGCCCCGTCATGGTGGTGCAGTAGTGGCAAGATCCACAGCACTCCGCTGTGCCGGCCGCGGGCTGGGGACGCAAGGGAGCGGGAGCTTGGGAGCAGACGAAGAAGTTTGCGCATAAATAGCCTCAGCTTTCGGCGAGAACGGCACGTCGTAGAGTTGACTGAGAGAGGAGAAGCGTGAAAAGGCATGAGAGGAAGGAGAGACAAAGGAAAGCCGGAGAGAGACAGAGCAGACGTTGAAGGTGGGTCGAGGACTAATAGGAGCGACCAGTGGGAAGAAAGCATCCAGAGGGTCCAGAGGGTCCAGAGAGTCCAAAGAGGGGTCTGGGGCACACCAAGCCAAAGGCGGGGATAGAAATGCGGAGGAAGGAACGACGAGTCTTGCGCTAGAACAAGTTTCGTCAGCGATGCTACAGCGTCTTACAGCGCCAATGCTGTATATGGCAGCAACATTATTAAGCACGAAATGCGGCAGTCTTGACGCAGCAGCAGTGGCGTTTTCTGAGACAGGATCGCAATGAGACGGGTGGGTTTTGTGCATATGAAAGTCGTTTTACATAGTATGGACGACGCCAAGAATGCAGAGCTATAACGTGAGCAGGGCAAGATGGCTCTCGGTCCCTCTCACGATGATACACACATTCTACACAGGCCCAGAAGCATACCAAAACACACTATCCTTGGGCCACTGGCCGGCAGTGAAGGCAATCCTTTGCGCTCGACATCTGAGAAATGACGTACGCTGTAGCATTCGCGCTCCCAGACCTGCCGCTAGCGTTGGTTTGTCCACCTAAAGCCTGATTTCCAAGCTCCAAGCCACTAACACAATCCTTCAAGGCAGAGCATGTGGGAGGTAAGACCTAACAAAAGGGAGGGGAATGGAAATGACAAATTAAAATACGAGTGAAACAGTTGGCTGTTTGATAGCACTTGTCACCCGACTTCATGATGACAGCAGATGGGCAACAGAAAGTAGGATTCAGCCGAGAGCACCGTTGGTTCCAAAGCAGAAGGTATTTTGTGCCAAATAGGTTACTTGGGCATCGATTTCATATTGTAGAATGCACCTCTCGCCTCATTTCCCCACGGACTACCTTCTCGATTGAACGACACGCAACCAAGCTGCAGCACGTATCGGTTCCACGGAATGCGTTATATGGTTCTGTTTTTGCTCCAATGGATTATCTTGTAAAGAAGTTGTCACGAATACTCGCTGTCGAATGCTCTTCTGCATGCTGAGGCCCCATCTATCAGATCTACCGTCGTCAATCCTACACAAAGCATGGCAGCCAATAAATGATCATGAAGTGCAAATATATCGCAAATGATGTGTTCGTGTATCATGATCCAGATGCTGTGGCAAATTATCGAGTCTAGCGCAGAGCAACACCTCGACCCCAGACGGGCAGCTGCTTTCAAAGTTGTCTCGAATAGGCTAAGCGGGTAGCAAACATGCATCGTCTGGCGTCCTTTTTCCAGCTCCACTGCCAAATCATGACACGAGAGTGACTGTAGCCATTTTCGCTTCTCCCTCTCTTTTCTTAGCTCTCATCCATTGATTTTGTGAGATGGCGATGCTGTCTTGCTTTCCTCCAGTCAGGCAGAGACACATGCCCCTAAACTGCATTGGGCCATGCGTGTGGTAGGGCAGGCTGCGAGACCAGTCAGACGGGCGAATGAAGGAGTTTGTCGGAATGGCGCAATTCCGAGAAACGATTTCAGTCCTTGCTGGAACCATTAGAAAAAAAAAAAACGGCCATGCTCTCCTCGTCTCGCGCGATGGCCAGGATTGAAAAATGCCCGGATGAGCTGCTCCTGCTGGTATGCACCAGCTTCTGCGTCCATTGCGTCCATCTCGACCATTTCGACGTGGCCACGCCGTACGACGACGAGGCCGGCCGTTGGGCCCTGCTGTCGCTGTGTCGCACGTCCAGGAGGCTGCGCAGCATCGCCCAGCCGGTGCTGCACCACCGCTGCTACACGCTGCAGCAGTCCTTTCCGGACGCGCTCCTGATTCTGCGCACGCTGGTCGACCGGCCGGATCTGGCCAGCCAGGTGCGCTGCGCCGACATCTGCATCACCAGGTACGCCCCGCCCGATGCGTCCACCGCCAAGCTGCCGGTGCCGGTGCAGGCGGCTCTGGACCATCTGGGCCTGGCTGTGCCGCCGCTTCACGGAGGCGCGGTGAACCTGCACACAGGCCTCGGCCTGTCGCGCACGGCCGCCCAGCTCATCGCCGTCCTGGTCAGGGCCCGCGTGGAGGTCCTCCGGCTTCACGTGCGGGCGAGAAATACAGAGGGCGGGGAGCCGCTCTGGGTGCTGGAGCAGCTGTTTGCGGCGGAGATGAAAATGAAGAGGGGCAGCGGACGCGAGGCCGACGGCATATCCGCGTCTCTCGCGGCCCTCATGCGTTTCTGGAACGAGGCTGCGCATCTCCGGCAGCTCCACACCGACCACCTGGACGGCAGCCGGCGGCCGGACTCGGCGGGGATGCGGCTCTCGTGCGGCCGGCTGGGGCGCACAACCGACGAGATGCATGCCCTTCTCGCACCGTGCCGCACCCCGCTGACCGCATTCGTCTACGAGCCCGATGGCATTCTGGTCCAAAACATCACCCGCGAGTGGTGGCCGCGCGAAGCGATCAATGAGCTCCTGCAGCCGCTGCTGCCAGGGTGCCACGCCGACGCGCTCAAGCTGCTGCAGCTCAATTTTGTCAACCCCGCGGCTGCGAGCAACGGGGGAGCCCACATGCCCTCGCTGCGGGCCTTTTCGCGGCTGCGCTGGCTCAAGACCACGGCCGACGCCATCGGCCTGACGATGGCGACGACGATCTCGGCAGGCGAAGGGCACAGCGGCCGCCTCGTGCAGCAGCTGCCGGCGTCGCTCGAGACGCTTGCGCTGACCGCCGTCACGCGCGACGCCGCCTACCACATCCTGTCGCTCGCCAGCCTGCAGCAGCCGCGGACAGGCTCGTCTCCGCCGCTGCCGCATCTCCGGCTGGTCATCCTGTCGCCGTGTGCCGACGGGCTCGGTGCCGACCTCGAGACGGCGCTCGCCGAGGCGTTTGAGCCCGCGGGCATCGTCCTCGCGCTCGGCGGTGCGCGCTGGGCAGAGACCGTGTGGACGTACGACAGCACGGTGGCTCCGTGGACGAGCAGCCACAGCGACGCAGCGAAGCAGAGCCGGGAGCGGCAGGACGTGGGCGATCTCGAGTTTTGACAGGGTGGTGGTAGCAGATAATCATCCCCGTCTTTTACTTTTCGTAATAATACAGACCAGAGGTGATCGTCCAGTCGGAGGCTCCCGGGCCGGTGGAGAACGGCGGACTTGATATGGCAATCTCGCTCAGGGTCCAGCAGGGAAGCGCCGCAGAGCGAATCAGAAACGCAGGACAGTGCTCCTTCCCGAGTTGTACACCGGCCGAAACACTTCATATTACACTTTGTCGTGTTCTGCCATGCCAGCGCAAACACAAAACCACGCAAGGTCGACATGCCCTAGCTGCTGGGCTAGGCGGTATTAGGGAGCTCCTTTCAGGGCGTTCAGGCGTTCTCTCTGCCCTGCTTTGGCAGCGCCCTGCAAAGGCCGTCAGCACCTTCCATTCGCGGCAGCTGGCAAAGGGCACGTGTTGATGGCGCTGCCTAATCTGTGGGTCGTGCGATGCTTCCACAGTCGATCCCCTTTATCAATCCTTGCTGGGCTCTCTGCACTGCCGGAGGAGGAGACACTGATGGCAGCACACGGGACGCCGTGGAAGGTGCTGAGTCGCCCGGTCGCCGCCATACGCTGAATCGTCAAGGGGATCGGCACTTTCCCCTTCCCCCTGGACAAAACTGGGCGTGATTCTTTGATAGACCGTCTGGTTCTGTAGAAAGCGTCGCAGTGCTAGTTCCATGTATGGGAGCATCGCGCAAATATGAAGCGCTGACAGGGCCGAGCATGAATGGGGGGGGGGAGGGGGTTGTGATACGGTCCTTCTATTTAAAGGGACTTTTGTCTCCCTTGGCCATCAACTTCTTCCAGTCCTTTTTCAGCAGTGCATGCTCGCAGCTTCATCCCATCACATACTCAGTTCGCCATGCACGCCCCAGCATTCTTCTTGCGCGAGGTGGCCCTCGCTGCTGCCGTCGCCTCGGCTGCCTCCGTGTCCTGCCCGGCCGGGCTGCCCCTCAGCTGCCAGAACACGACCGCCGTGGCCGACACCTGCTGCTTCGTCTACCCCGGCGGCCTCCTGATGCAGACTCAGTTCTGGGACACCAAGCCGGCCACGGGCCCCGACGACTCGTGGACCATCCACGGCCTCTGGCCCGACAACTGCGACGGCAGCTATGAGCAGTACTGCGACAAGGCCCGCGAGGTGTCCAACGTCACCGCCATCCTCGCGGACGCCGCCCCGGACACGCTCGCGTACATGCAGACCTACTGGAAGGACGCCCAAGGCAACGACGAAGACTTTTGGGAGCACGAGTTCAACAAGCACGGCACCTGCATCAGCAGCTTCGACGCCGCCTGCTACGCCGACTACGCGCCCACCGACGAGGTCCCCGACTTCTTCACCAGCACCGTCACGCTCTTCAAGACGCTGCCGTCGTACGACTGGCTCGCCGCCGCCGGCATCGTGCCCTCCTCGTCCAAGACCTACACGCTCGCCAGCATCAAGGCCGCCCTGTCCGCCAACCGCGACGGCCACCCCCCCAGCGTCAACTGCAAGAAAGGCGTGCTCAACGAGCTGTGGTACTACTACAACATCCAGGGCTCCGTCCAGACCGGCAAGTTTGTGCCCGTTGATTCCTCCAGCTCGTCGACGTGCCCCAAGACGGGCATCAAATACCTGCCCAAATAGACGACGGGCCCGGCCTGGTCCAGCTCGTGTAATAGGAGACGGAGTTTGAATGAAATCTCGATGGAGGGAGGCATAATTAAAATCACTGTCTTTGCAACTCACATAATCATATTCTTTCACCTGCATATTCAGGATCAATATGCAGTGCCAAGACCCAACACAAGTGATGTATCGCATGCTCCTGGGCAAATGTCCACATTGACAACAATATTGTAGCTGGAGTCGGAGAGACTGTGGGTTTGCAGGGCAAGTCCTAGCCTTCATTTGTATGCGCCATCAGCCTGTTAAAACAAAACAGATAAACAACTTGTAATTAGACAGAAGACTATTCGCCTTATTCTCTCGCCTGTGTGCAACTGCCACAAGATTAAAGTCCCTGCAATATGGTTAATAGGTAGATCTTGTTAATATGTGCACCTGCATGAAACATCAATGCAAACGGTAAACAATCAGCTCAATGATGCGCGAACACGTGTTGGCGGATAAACACTTGGATGTAGCTCGTTTCAAAACGTCGATCTAGAGGCAGCTAGTGGTAGGCGAAGCATGGTGAGAGCAACAAGGAAGGTGGTCGTTGGTCAGAACAAGCGCGCTATGCTACAATCTCGATGGCGGAACTTTTGGAAGATGGGCTTCCGGCTCGTAAAGCCAAATAATGCCTCGAAAGCCACAGATTCTCGGCCGATGGCATGACACTGTATCGGGCAGAATGGCTGAGCGCCAAGGCGGCTTGTTCCTTCGCTTCACGGCAGCAGTGACAGCAAGCGGGCTGACAATCCAAGTGACAGGACGACTCATGCAAAGGGAGACCTGAAGCACCAGACACCCAGAATTGCCCAGTTGCCATGCACGCCCTTCCTTTTTCCATGGTATTTATTCATCCTTCCTGATAAGCAGACGTCATTGGGTCCCTCCCATCTGGCTGTGCATCCCGGGGACTTGGAACCTGTTTCATCCACCGCTGCTCTGGCTGGTTATGAGGCACACAAGACGCAAGCGTTGCATAGGCCTAGATTCCTTCCGGAGAATCCAAAGCCGGTGTGGCCGCCTTCTGTAAAGACGATGGAGAACCTGATCCCGTCCCCGCCGCCCTTCCAAAAAACGCTCGGCTGTATGTTTGCCCGAGTGATAGCTCGCATGCCATTCGACGTGCAAGCGGCATTTCTCGTTTTTTTTTTTTCGCAGGTGATGCGAGAGCGGTAGCATGGGATCACTGGCGTTGGTGTCACAGGACCTCGGGAATTCTCCGGGGCAAAAAGCCAACATGGAATGCATGGGTCTCCATGCTGCGACCGACTGCAAACGTGTGTCAAGGCCTGGGGGCCAAAAGACGTCATGTAGAGTGACCAAGCGAGCAAGGGGAGATTGTCTTCACAGGACCAACATGGTTGGGCTCGTTTTAAGCGCCGTTCCTGTCTCGGTAGAGGGAGGTGTCAGCTAAAGAAGGTGGTGTAGAGAGGCTAGGCGATGAAATGTCCGCCCGACTTTCTCCATGATCGGCAAAAGCATGCAACGGTGATGCTTTCTCGCAAGCACGTTTTATTCGCCGCCTTGCTCCAACCTAGTCAGTGCGGGCAATTCAGGACTTGAGCTCATGAAACAGATGCAGAGAACATTTCGACGCCAGGGAGGTCGGCACGCCCGCAAAGCCTGTTTTTTATTTTTATTTTTTTACCTCTGTTGGGCGACCAGCCTCCAGAATTCGCTTGTCCAACGGCGAGGCCTGCGACAGCCGGCCAACCCAATGAATTTCGAGATGGAGGGCGGCAATGCAATGCTGTTGGGCCAGGCCCCAAACTGGGCAACGGCGGAGAGTGGGGGAGGTGCGATGTATTTTGTACCAACCACCGTTCTGTGTGCTGCGTTGCATCCTGTGCCTCAGTGGACAATGGACATGCAGAGTGGGTGGATGGCGGGTGAGAAGTCTTGCCCGTTGGAGGGGAAAAGCATTGCGTGGCCTCGCAGCGGCGGCTATGTGAAAGCGGTGCGTTGGCCTGCTCGTGTGCTTCCCGCGTGCCATGCGAAAACCGAGCCCCCGATCTCGTGTTGCTGCAGCCTGTTAAGCTTGCTGCGGGCCTGACCGACAGATGCCAATAACTCGTACATATATCGCCGTCTTCCAGCGCACTGTTTGATCGCTCGAGGCCTCTGTTTTCGAGCCTGCTGCGTCATCGGCACATTGCAAAGCCACTCCTTCCTCCCTCGTCGCTTGCTTGGCTCCTTCCTCTCTACGCTTGCACGGAAGCGGTACTCGCTCCTTCCTCCGCAGTCGCTTCTGCCTCCTGCTTTTGGTGACCCTCCCTCCGGTCCTGCTGCAGCCCTACGACCAGAGGGCATCCTTCCTTCGCTCCTTCCTCCGCATCTGCCCACCTGCCACTGGCTGCTTCTTCCTCCGGCTGCACTCGGCCGCGTTTCATGATAAGCTAGTAAAAACGAGTCAGGACATCCGGCAGCACACTGCCGTCTCCACTGACACCTGCTTTAACAACACCACCGCGACAAGGCAGACATCTCTTGGCCGTGTATGCCAACCTCCCTCTTCTCAGCCACCCACGACGCTGACTGGCATAAGCACAGTGCCGCCCGGTCATCAGTTGCTGTCGCTGTGGCTGTGGAGCATTTGCTCTTTTCCGGTATTTGTGCGGTCGCATTGTCTGTCATCTTATGAAATCGTGTCGGCTTAAGCCCCCAAACCGTCGATGAGGCTCTTCTCTCGCTTGGCTCGTGTTGCTACTTCGTCGCCCATCGTCGCATATCCTATGCATACTTCTCCCTTTGTTTTATTTTATCGCGAAACCTAACCCTGCATTTCCCCCTGTTTCCGATCGACCATCCCAACTCCATGCGTTCATCTTGCGACCGGTAGAGGGAAACCTCAGCAAACGACCTCTGCAGAGATGGCCGCGCAAGTACAGACCCGGTCTGTGTGGCCCAGCCTCCTGTTCATGGGTGCCGCCGTTCTTCCTTCGGCGGCAAATGCCATGACTGTACAAAAGAAGGAACCACCGCTTCGGGTGGAAAAGGTGTTTGTGACTACGCAGTTTCAATTCATTGCCGCCCGAGATGAAAGCAGTGCTTCTTGTCCCACAAATTATTCGCTCTGTGCCGCCTCGCTCAGCGGCGGCTGCTGTCCCAACAACTACGGCTGCGAAACAAATTCGTGTGTGCAAACGACGACGACAGGATCGGCCTGCAGCAGAGCCGGATACTTCAACTGCGGCATAGAAGCCGGCGGGGGCTGCTGCCCAGCTGGTGAGTCGCCCAAGAGCTGGCACGGCTGTCCAGAACTGACCCCCAGGCTACAAATGCGGTGTCAACGACTGCACACCCCCGGCTGGGGTATCGAATAGCCAGCAGTGTCCGACCGGGTACTTTCTCTGTCCAGCCTCGTACAACTATGGCTGCTGCCAGAACGGTATGGGATGTGCGCTCAGCGCCTGCTATGCCACCACGCCATCCACTCAGGTTTTCACGGTGACCTTCACCACGACCACGGACAGCACCGGCAGGGGAGCCGTCACCACCGTTACGTCCACCACAGTCGAGACGCCTACTGCCCCCTCTGGATTGCCCACATCTGATACGAGCAATTTCTTGCCTAAATTCCTGCCGAGCACGCAGTCCAAGGTGGCAGAAATATCAGCATCATCAAGCAGTTCACCCTCGTCTTCGTCTGGGTGGACACAAGCCCAGATCGGAGGCCTCGTTGGAGGCCTCGTTGCCCTGCTGATCGTCATTTTGGTCGTTTCCTTTTTAATCATCCGAAACCTGCGCAAGACGGCCAAAGCATTCGAATCGCGACGCAGCTCCAGTGTTGGTGGCAGCGGGCAAAGCGGTAGCGGCCCGAGTGGGGGCCCTCGGATATCGAGACAGAAGATGGCCCAAGTCCAGCCAACGCCGTCGCAAGTCAACCAGATGGATTATGACGACCTGTTGGAGAGAGAAACGGTTACTACACATGCTCACGGCGGCACGTCGTCTGCATCAGGGGTGGACAGCTTCCGAAACAGCGGTAATGTGCGCGATATGTCACACCTGGCAGCAGGTGCGCTGTCCTTGCACGCGTTAGGTCGTGACAGGACCAGTTCAGAGAATGTTCGTGCCAGCATCTCCGATATGCCAGCACGAACAAACAACCGACCTGGACGACACTCGACCAGCACAGGGGCCGAAGCCCGGACCAGCATGGATTCACAAGACCAACAGCATCATGCGTCGTTGTGGCAGCAGTTCCGACACGCACGGCTATCCAGCAGTGCTAGTGGGCATTCCACAGCAACGAGCCGCGTCCTTGGCTCGCCTCGGCAACCTGCTGAGCTTGGGGTTGACGGAGGGCTTATTCCCGAGCTGCCCACCGCCGTGCATGGCGCAGCAGCACAACAGCAAGAAGAGCCATCGAGGAGGGCTCGCACCTTTAGTGGTGTCAGCGCCGTCAGCGCACTTAGCCCGATGAGCCAGCAGTTCCCGGACACGACCCATTCGAGAAACCGAAGCGACAGCAGCAACAGCACGACCGGCCAGCCCAGTTCTGGACAGCAGCAGCAGCAGCAGCAGCAGCAGCAACCACTACCACATCAGACGCTCGGGGTGGTGTCAGAGGCAGTCGAGCATATGCATGGCCACTATGGGCCAACGAATGTGGCTGCCGGGCAAACACGAGCTGGCGTAGAAGTACACTTCGACATAAGCTCACCGGTTGTCCCTTGACTTGACGGACATTACCTAGCGCCGCCTTTGCGTTTCCTTTATCTTGCGTGTATTGCCGGACACATGCACGCTTTATCTCGAGGTGGAATCGATACTGCATTCAGCGAGGAGTTTCGGATAGGCGAGCCTGGATTGCTCTGGCTGGACCGGCTAAGGATGAAAAATCTTGCGACGTTCTTTTGAAATGAAAGAAGCG
Source organism: Harringtonia lauricola (assembly GCA_014183025.1). NCBI lineage: Eukaryota > Fungi > Ascomycota > Sordariomycetes > Ophiostomatales > Ophiostomataceae > Harringtonia > Harringtonia lauricola. The sequence goes on along the minus strand of JACBXF010000067.1, from coordinate 1,924,880 downwards.
GTTTGGGTGGCGTCATTTTTTGAGATACTATCACCACTTACATGGCTAAGCTTCCAGGCAATAAATGAATCAGCCAGGAACTGGAGATGCACGTATACCATTGCTTGTTTGCTTGCTTTCTGGGGCAAGAACAGAAATCCACTGGAGGAAACGCTTTGATATGGGATTTGTATAACCCATGCGATCGGATCCAGAACCCGCAACTGCCAGCAACGAGATCAGCAAGACCGTGCTGTGGTATCCGGAAGGCTTTAGCAGAGCACAATCAGGTACTATGTATGCAGAAGTGACATTCCGGGCCAGAAAAAAAGCCTTGGAAGCAAAAAGTGGGCAAAGCCGATTCAAGCTCCGTCCCCACATCGGAGTGCCAGAGTCGCAATATTGGGGCCAGGAAGTTCAGGGCCTAGGGCACAGTGGCTGGTGCAAGCGGAAGTGCGCGTAATATCACTTGCCAGATGGAAGGAGAAGCCTCAGAGTCCAATGGGAAACAGAGGGAATGGAATGACCGTGGTTTCCATCATGTTGAATGGAAGGAACGACGCGAGAAGGTGTCTCGTCTCCCACGTGGGAAGCAGCAGCGACGAATCATAATGTGTACTGGCGCAACGGCGGGCTGCCCGTGAGAAGAGATCGGTGGGAAAAAGGCTGAATTGAGGAAGGAGCATGGGGGTCTCGGTCAAACTTCTGGGAAGGTTCGTGGGCGCTCTAAGAGTCAGTCGCAAGAGGAGTCCACGTGCTGCTGCGCTGTCGGCGACCAACGGGTCAGTGTACGAGTAATAGTGTGTCCGGCCAGTCCTAAAAAAATGTTCCGGTCACCTACGCCGTACAACACTCGGATGCATGACTGCATCTAACGACTCTTGAAGTTGTCCCGCGGATTCCTTTCTTTTTTGTCTACTTGTCCGTCGCTAGTCTATACAGAATAAGCTAATAAGCGTACTCGTACATGGGGCTCTTGCGACCTTCCGGATCGGATGGGGGTTGAGTCAAAAAACGAAGCGGGAACGTTTTCGACAGACTATTAATCTTATTAATGTACTATTGTCCGAGGTGGCATGGGCAAATGTCACACCCTTGATCGTGTAGAAGTGAGCATGTCCCGTTAGCAGATGCCGCAAGATCTGGTGGTAAACAGCAACTGGACAAACCAAAGATACCTGACCAGGGGCGCGACAATTATGCCTGTCATTGTCGTATATACGCATGCCGCTGTCGCTTGATCATACGTCGCAGAAGGAGGGGATGCAGCCGACCGGCTGCCAGCCACCGACGGAGTTTCGGTCTCTTTTCTCTTTTTTTATATTTATTATCATTATTTTACGTCTCCGAGTTCTTTTACTAATTGTTTAATAATGGCGCTTTTGAACATGGCTTCTTTTTTTTCTTTCTTTTTTTTTTTTTAATTGCTCGTTCCCATTTTGCTTAGCAGAGTCGCAAGCGAGGAGGTTCACGGGACAGTTGGGGGCTCGTCCGTCATGCAAGCACCAGCCAGGGGGACTTCATCCACAAATGAGGCCAGCACTTGCACAGCTCCCAGGGCGCTAAAGCTCCGGATGTACCGCCAGAAAGTGACCGATTCGAATATACGAGAGGTCGCTCGCAGCTACGGGCAGTGGTTTTGTTCCGATCCATTTCCTCCTATTGTCTCCTGGACGGACTCTTTCATGCATCTCAATTGATGCCAACATTGGTCTCTCTCTCTGCTTCTTGCTTTCGCCTCACCGTCTCATCTCTCTTCCCCCCCCCCCAATCTCGTCTCATCTGTGCTCGAAATCTAGACGCCCACACCCCGGTTAGTTGGGGAGGGACCCATCCGATCTCGCTGAGCGAGTGGGCAGACACGAGCCCTTGCAGCGCCAATAAAAAAAGTTCGGCGCCCCGTTGTCCCGCGGCCGCCTGTCATAGGTTGGTTGGGCTGGGTGTCCACCCTGCCCACGCCGGTGGGTTGCGCTGTGCTGCGCCAAAATGCCCGCCTGCCTAGCACGAAAAAACGCAGCACACTTACTCCTGGGTCGGGCAGGTCCTCGTGGACCCACGAACCCACGAGCCCACGAGCCCACGAGCATGTTAGTCGTTCCGTGTTTATCAGATCTTCTACATGAGGTCTTGTCCGCTGTCTCACCCCGGCCCGGCCACTCTCCTTGTAGCTAGCTGCACGCGAGCCAAGACCCAGCTGCAAAATAGGCAATAGTTTGTTCTTGTGTGTCCACCTTGAAGAACACCCACGCCTCCCTGCTGCACGGCGATTCGTCCTGCCCCCTGGCCTCGCCATGGTCTCGGAGCAGTGACCTCCTCCCTCCCTCCCTCGTGGCAAGCGCACCTGGATGAGTGTGGTGAGTGTTGCATATATATTCCTGTGCTTTTCTCCCCCCCCCCCCTCCCAGCCAAGGGGACTTTGTCTAGACCTCCAACCTGAGACTCCGAAGATCATCTCCCCAGTCTGTTCACCCGGTTTTCCCTTGATACCTCCACCGTCAACATGAAGGTCCTCGCTGTGCTCTCGCTCGTCTCGGTCGCCTTTGCCGGCGTCAACGTGCTCGAGGCTCGCGCCTGCGCCGGCAACAACTGCAACCGTCAGATCACCGGCACCCGCAACGGTCTCCCGGCCACGACCCTGCGCCAGTCGGACTGCTCCAGCTTCCTGCTGACCGTTGTCACCCCGTCCCCGGTGTAAGTTACTGGCGAAGCAAAGACGGAGCAAGAGACTAACGCAACGGCAGCCTCTCCACCACCTGGGTTGACGGAGCCTCGGGCTCGGTCGCCGCCGTCCCGGTTGCCACCGATGCTGTCACCGTGACCGCCTCTGCCGTGCCGACCTACGCCTCGCACTGCTCGTCCGCCGCTGCCTACTACTCGGCCTGCAACTGCTGGGGCATCACCCCGTCGGTGTCCACGGCGGCCACGCCGACCGTCGTCGTCACCAGCACCTACGACTACTGCGACTTGTAGAGGGCGCGCGTGCGGTCCAGGGGGGGGAATGGGAGGCAGGCAGCTCCGAGGACGAGGCCGAAAGTGACAAGGTTGGACCGGCAGACAGGCCTCCGGCCTTCTCGGTCCGTCAGGTCCGTCTGCCGGGCTCATGTACATACGCAACCCCATAAAACCCCATGGGAAAGGGCAATCAAGAGCTAAGACCAAGAAAAAAAAGCATACGATAAAGGTTCCCAAAATATCAAATGCTCAGTTCTCCTTTCTCGAGAGAGTGTTCCATAAAAAATTTTTAAACAAAAGATCTTCTGCCGATCTCCTAGGGGATCGGCATCGCAGGGGACGAGTTTAAAACCTTGAACGAAAATAGAGTTTGTAAAGTTCCGACTCTTCTTTTTTTTAATTGACGACAGGCAGCAAACAACCCTTTCAACGACAGACAAGCTCAATCGGACATTTTTGGACGCTACTTTGAGTCGTTGCAAGCAAGATTATCTTAGGGGCAATCGGACAGCACTCCCCAACGCCACACGACCTCTCCCCAGAGCCCGATTGCCATCAAGCGCCAAAATGTCATGCCCAGGCATACAATAAAGCGACGCCCGTCGGTAACCACTCGGGTGCAATTTCAACAATTCAACTTCAATTGCCAGATTACCACGTTGCTTTTGTCAGATTATGCATATCTCGGGATGCTAAACGACCATTGTCGCCACGCAAGATTTGGCCCCACGGCCCTGATTGTTTTCCGACCCTCCCAGCCCACCGGCCCTGGGCCTCCCTTGATGCGGTGGAGGGTGGAGGGGGGATGCGAGACATGCAGGTCTCGCAATTACGCGATCCATTCTGCAGGCACTTTAACTCCATTCTTTAGCTGCTGTTTCGCTCTCATGTCTGGCTGGCATAAAAATGATATACAGCCAGTGCTGGAATGCCAATGTCGTCATCGTCCCATCTTATCTACCCCAAAGTCCCCCCCCTGGTTGAAAGCTCACGAATGGGCTGTCCTGGTTGCTATTTTTTTCCATGAACCCTCCGTGCGGGCTGTGGATATATATGTGTGTGTATATCACAAGGTTGTCCTCACAAGACGGCATATGTGCTGTTCGCCGTCTCATTCCTTTCCTTCTGGAGTGACGTCTTTTTCTCAACGGATCCATCTAACCTTGCTGAAGGGGCCGAGTAAAATCTCGCTTCCATAGGTCCAAGGAAGAGAGTACGGCGAGATCGAGAGGAGGAGTCATGAACACGTATAAATGAAGGAAGAATACCTTTCCCCTCTTGGCCCTCTGGGCTTCTGTTTCTTCAAGTCGTCTAATGTCTCCAAGCCTGCTCTCCAGCTTCAAATTCCTTTTCTGGCTTTGTTTTTCCTTCATCCAAATTGGCCAACCCTTCCTTTCCTTCATTCCTTTGCAAGACCCCGTTCCATCCCAAGCAGTCCACCCCCTTCGCTACCCTGTACAGGGTAGACAGGCTCTACAACATTGCGCTCGACTTCTTGGGGGTAGCTTACATTCCACTTACAACCATGAAATTCACTTTGAGCATTTCTCCCTAGGGAATGTCCTGGCCACAGCTCTTCTGCCTCAAGGTCAACCCCCACGCCGTGCCCGCCACCACCGATTGCACCATGACCGCCCTGCTGCGCTGACTTTCCTTGCAAGGGCCATCACACCACCGACCTCTGCACTCCTGCTGGTGCGCCCACTGCCGCGTTTGTCGCCGGTCAGTCCACCACCCTCTCCTCCATCGGCGACCCTACCCACGGCCGCGGCTCCTGTCAGTCTCCGTCTCGTACGGTCATGGCTGCTCGTTCACCGTTCTACAGTCTTCCGAAGAATGCTGTTTGCCGGTACCGTTTACGCCCCTGCTGGTGATACCCTGTTCTCAGCAACCGCGAGATGTGCATGAACTGCACCGCCATCATCGTCACTGCTGCCTCTGCCGCTGCCACCACTGCCGCTGCCGCTGCCACCACTGCGACTGCGGCGCTTCGTCTGTCGCCCCGGCCGTGCTCTCGCCGCTATTCGTTGGCATGCCAGTAGCCGTAGCGATAGCCTATTTCATCTTTTCTTTTCCCGAATTGCCCAGGTGACACCGTCTCCCCCTCCAACAGACCGGCGGGTGGTATCTTTGCTATGGATTCGACAGCCTATACTGCTATCATGTCGACGGATGACAATGAGCCAGTTGTTGCTGCTCCCGTTTCCAATGCTGCTCCTACTGCGGCCAGCGCCATTGCTACCGACACCCCCTGCACGAGCGAAGGCCAGTGAGCGTGTCTAGCCAACGACACGTCGTTCCAGCGCTGTGTATCGGGTCAGTGGAGTGTTGTGCAAAACATAGATGCAGGGACAGTTTACCGCACGGCCCCGACAGACTGGTTGGACATTACTGCGAACGATGCTACCCCCATGCGACAGCTTCGTCGCGGATGGCGGACCGGGTGAGTGCTGGTCTTTGCAGACTGGGCTGAGCTGTTTCATGATGATACTGCCAGAGTTGCTTTCACCTATGATCTTTTATCTCGCACGATTTAACGTCTAGACACCACGAGAACGAACAAAGACTTTTTTCCAGAGCTCCCATGCATTGACTGCTGCCTTGGAGCTCTCCACCGGCCCAATGCCGGCAGGTATCAAAAAAAAAAAACAGAGTGGACCACCGGGCTGCCAGACAATGCTCTGTACGCTTTACATGAAAGCCACATGGGACCAAGTGGGCTATTAGGAAGCTGCTTGTTGGCTTGTTTGCTCTGTTGGAAACGCTGTTGGAGGTGTCACGTGACGCGATGGACCCGTCCTAGAATAGGAGACGACGTCGTCAGACAGGTCGTATTCCGTTTGGCATGTTCCCACTGATCGAACGACGGAGACCGCACCGCTAATATTAAAGGCCTGCTTCGCCCGCATTGCAGAGACTTTCCCAGGGATCTAATAGGAAATTGCTAGGCCTGGCTGTCTCCACAAACACGTTGTGCTGACGTCGGTTCTTTTGCTTCTTCAGCAATTCCATGCATACAAGTAAGACGGCAATTCGTAACTCCTTCAGCGCCTCCACGCTTTCTCGTTCGGTGCAATAACTCGTCACGTCATTGGCCCAGAGAACCACGAAAGTAGTAGTTCGATGATTAGTCATAGTCATGTCCCGGCTTGAATGGCCCGTCGACGCGTGCAGCTCCATTGCTACCCAGCATGCTCCGCCGCACATTTGCCACGGAGGCGAGAGACGTTACTGTTAGACGTTGATGAGACCAGTCAATTAATAAGGCATCAAGCCCAGATGGCAACGACATTACAATGCAAGAAAAAGCCAGGTGCCAAAATAGAACCCGACAAGGCGGAAAAAACCCACTGCGGGCACTAAGAAATGATCATTGATCTCGTGATGCAGGATTTGCACAAGTTTGTCTATTGCAAGGCGACAGCACCTAATGTTGGGCGTTGCTCTCATAAAGCGCAGAAGAGATGAGCTGGCAGAAGCATTGGAATTGCGCCTCCTTCTGCTCGGCCGTTTTGCCTTGCTCCGTGGCTGAGTGTTGTGCTCTTATTGCTGCCAAGTGCGAACAAAATGATAAGGCGGGTCTCAAGGACTGGAACAAGCAACTCGGCACCGTATCTACCGACGGGCGGCCTGTATTTGCTTCGTAATTGGCATCAGGAGGCGTGCTCAGATACTGGAAATATGGTTGGTAAGGCTTGCATGCGCCGCTCTTGCCTCGCGCTGTCGCGACAGCTGGTTGCCTCGGTCGTCCCTGCCGTTCTGGCCAGGCCCTTGCTGCCAGCTTCGCCTCTCCATTGCTCTACCAATGCCGCTCCCGCACCCGCCCACCACCACATCCACTTCTCCCGTTCCAGCTCAACCACTAAAATCCGCCCACCATCTGTTCCTTCCACGAAACAAAACCACCCTTCCCTTTTGCCTCCCCTCCTTCTCCGCTTTTGATCAAACCATCACTGCTGCGAAACAGACTCTCGGCCAGCGACCAAAGAGCCTCCCATTCTCCTTATCGCTATTATCTTCGTTTCGCAACATCACACGTCTTCACCGCACCCGGCCAACGGCCAGGTTCAAACGGCTCACCATCCCTTTTCGCTGCTGGTCCCTGCTCCTGCTCAGCTCCGCAGTGCCCTGCTCTGCAAAGCTAAACAGCAAAGTACCTGGCAGAAACAGCTTTTAGTGCTGTTGGTGCTCCCCCCCGGTCGCTCCTGCCGTGGGTAAGCGACAAAAACCACAAAGCAACTGCCACTGTTGCTCGCCTTCTCCACTATTGTCTGGGTGAGACACGAGACACTCCTTCTCTTTTCCCGTTTTATTTTCCATTTTTGGGGGCCTGCCGCTGCTGTCCCTTTCCTTTCACACTCCACGGGCCTCCACTCCCACGCCTGTTTCTCATTGTCTAATTTTTTTAATCGACTATTTCCATCCACCCTTTTTTCTGATCAACAAAAAACAATAACCTACCTCACCAACGACGACATCTCGCCCACCTCCTCCCCTTCCTGCCTCAGCCCCCCTTTCTTTTGTGTCGTTGTGCTTTTCCATTCTAATTCTTTCCTTCATTTCGCTCCTCTCAACTGCCGAAGCCTTTGCTTTTTTCCGCTTTATTCCTGACAAGTTGTTCCTAGCAAGCAAAGTCAAGGAGAAAAAGCAAGCTCATCCATTGGAAGCATACGCCATTACTTTTTGCCCATTTCGGATCACCCGCTGCTCATCGACCTTTCCCATCATCGGCATCGAACCCCGCCCTGTCTTTCTCCCATCTGCACCAGTCGTACGCCCCATTACGATCTCGCCTGCTCGACTGGCCCATCCTCGTGCCACCTTCCTGGTCATCCCAAGCCAGAGGCATCTCCTCACTCCGCCCACACACCACCCAATTCGACATGGACTTGCTCCCCGAATAGCAGTCATTCGATTTTTAATTTTGTCGTTATCTTGCCATAACTGACAAGCATCGCCTGAAAACCCGGCCTGTCGTCCTCTCTCCTTGGACGAGAGATCGCGACCATCGAGCTAGTTATCTGCCACCTGTACATTGGAAGCGCAACAAACAGCACGGGACCCGTACCCTTTTTTCCCCAGAACATCCGGGCCCTTGTCAAAAAAGGCTCCTTGTCAATCGCCAGTGACGGCCGGCCGACCTTGCCAACGGCACTCGGTTATATCCCCATTGGGACCTGGCCCCCCTTTTCGAGGCACAACAGATTCGCGATTGCCTCCTTACGTGACGTACGTACCGACTTTTTTTTTTAAACTATTCTTGTCCATACAACCTTGCATCAGTGCAGCGTCTGCTACCTTTTTATTGTTACCCTCACTCTTTCTGATCTCCACGGTGCATGCGACTGTCTTCCCGTCCTTCCCATTCCCCTTTTCGGACACGGATCTTCTTTCTATGCCGACGGGAGTTACCCATGGCAACATGAGAAGAGGGAACACCTCGCCAAAATTTTATTCTGCAATCCGCGTTCTGGCCAGGCACTGATCATCTTTCCAGTGTGAGGTAGCAACGTATCATATCCCCAGCAGCGGTGCTGAATACGAGGTCGGCGTTTATGCCAATTCCCACCTCACCAGCCCGACGTTTCGCCTGAAAAATGGTTCCGCCTCGACGACCGCCTGCAGAAAACATGAACGGAACCGGCAAACGAAACTCGACCAACATGTCATTCCAGCGCAAGGATGTTGCTGATGGGCGCGTTGGTGCTTCCAGAGGAGATGGAAGGCCACAGAACGGTAAGCTGCCGCGGCCTGGCCGGTCCGAGCCTGATCTCCCAACATGCTGACGGCCGTTTCTTCCTATCGCAGGCGCCAGAGCAGGGTTCCGGACAGACACTGCCATTTCAAACAACCGCCCGGGAACCGAGCGAGTTCTTCAACGGTGGGTTCCCGATGCGCCTTCTGAGCTGGACGGGTCGCTCGAGAAGACTGCCAGCTCTGCTCCGTGGGACCAGTTTGCCGAGAATGAGCGCCTGTTCGGCCTCAAGACGGATTATAACGAGAATTTTTATACCACGGCCATCGACAAGAGCCACCCACAGTACAGCGAACGCATGGCCGCTGCCGACCGGAAGGCACGCGAGATCGAGACAACAACTGCCACAACTGCTCACGTTGCTGAAGAGCGCGTGATGGATTTCGCCGGTGCCAATAACCAGGGTGAAGATGAAGAGGACAAGTATGTTTAGTGATCATGACGCCAGCCTATCATTCTGCTAACAGAGCTTTCTTTTTAGATACAGTGGTGTCCGGCGGCAACAAGACTTCCCGCCCCTTTCTGCTGCAAGCCGGGACAATAAGTACACCCCACCGGCCCGGCGGGCTCCTGCCGGTCACTCCACCGTCACGGGTGCTCCCGTCGATCCTGCCATCATCTCCTCCCAGATCAAAGGGGGTCCCGGCCAGGGGAGCAAGAAACCACTGGCTGCCAAAACCGATGACCTGAAAGCCCCTACTGCAAACACCAACCGCTCGTCACCGGCGAGCGGAGTCAAGACGCCAGAGCCCAAGGTGGACCCTAAGACGGACATCAAGACCAACGTTAAGGCTGATGCCAAGACTGGTACTGCGAAGCAAGGTGACGCGAAGGCTAGCACCGCCGTCCCAGCACCGGCCGAATCTGCCAAGCTGGCCACTGACAGCAAGCCGTCTTCTGTCGCAGCCACCTCTACCTCGGCAAATCTCCGGGTTGCTGTTACACCCCAGCGCACCTCTCTCACGCCAGGCTCCAAGGCAACCACGTCAACGACTTCATCATCGGCGGTGAACAGCCCAGCTCCGCCGAGTGCCACGGAAAATGTGGAGAAGTCTCTTTTGAAGGACTTCAAAGACTTCGCTTCCCAACAACGTCTGAACGCCGAGAAGGCGCGCCATAACAAGATGAAGGCGGATGCCCAGGTCAAGTTGCAGGAGCTGAAGAAGTTTGCCACCAGTTTCAAGCTGTCTACGCCGGTCCCAACCGATCTTATCTCTATCATTGCCAAAGACCCCGCGAAGCAGAAGCAGATTCAGGAGAAGGCCCTGCAGAACGCTGAGGAGGTTGCAAAGTCAAAGACGGAGACCAAGACGAAGGGATCTGAGAGCCCTGCGACTTCGGTGACAGCGAAGACCCCAAGCGCTGCTACGCCTCCGGGAACGGCCGCTACTGCCGGAACCAGCTCGGGGCCAGCTTCGGGCGCTACGTTTGTCGGCCCGAGTGGCGCTGCCAGTGACAAGCCGGCAGCCCGGCCCCAAGGCCCTGCCCACAATACTCACAATGCTCACAATGCGCCTGGACCGGGTGTCAATAACAACAACAACCGCCATCCCAGCGCCCGCGGGCCATACATACAGCAGGGCTACCGCCAGCAGTCACAGCCGTACCGTGACCGGTCAGGTGGTCAGCACGTGCCCCAGGGACACAATACTGGAAATCTGGCTGAGCGGATTCGCAGCTCTGACCAGAACCGGTACTCTAAGGCACCACCGCCTCATGGCCAATCGCACTTCAATGCCACTGGCGATATGCGACCTCCACCCACCGGCCCAGCGAATGCCGTTGATCCCAACTACTCCCGCCGCCTGAGTGCCATCCCGCCAAGTGCCCACATGGCGCCGAAGCTGAATCCTACGACTCATGAGTTCCGCCCCAGCCCATTTGCTGCATCCTTCAACCCTACGGGACCTAGTGCTGGCTCCAGCCCCAGGTCTGCTATCAATAGCGTGTTGCCAGACTCGAGCCTAGCAGGCACAGCCACCTCTACAGCGTCTACTGTTGCGGCCGCTCCGTCTCCGCGTGTCGTCGCCGGGGTTCTCATCCGCCGCAAGACGAAGGCAGTCGACTCTAGGAAGTGCCATATCTTGACCTTTGTCCGAACCATCAAGCCACCACAGGGCAGAAACTGGGACGAGAACGATGGCTTGCGCCCATCGTACGACACGGCGCCCACTTGGCGCCAGATTCAGGATGAAGAAAAGGAGGATTCTACCATGCGCCTGACGTACAAGCAATACTTTGAGCGTATGGTGTTCTCCGCCGCCTCCATGGCTACACCTATCCAGAGCCACGCCATGCCACATGGTGTGCCGCAGATGGCACATCAACACCAGCTGCCACTTCACCTCCAGCATGGCGGCCATATGGGCCCTCGTCCCAACCAACATATGCCGCCTATGCCCATGCATGGCGGCGGCGGCGGACCACATGGGCACGTGCCCCACGTGTCGTTCAATGGCAGCGATGATCATCGGATGATGCCCTCGAATTCTGCGCAGTCGTATGCATCGCCCCGTCTCGCACAGGTTCCCATGTATCCCCAGCAAGTGGGCTCCACGCCGCAGATGCAGTACAATCAGCCGGCGATGCCGCCATTTATGCCGAGCACCCCCCAGATGAACAACTACCGCAACTACCCTGGCACTCCTCAACAGTACATGTCACCTCAGGCAGGTGGGCCCATGATGCCCATGATGCCACCCCAGCAGTTTGTTGTTCCCGGCGGTATGATGGCTGGAGGGCAACAGATGCCTGTTTACCCAGGGGCGCACCAATTCATTGCTCCGCCTGGAGCGCCAGGTGCTGGTGGAGTGCCGCCTCCACAATCGATGGCCGGATCTAATGGATACCCCAGCCCTGGCAGGCCTGTCGCCGCTCCCATGATGGTCCAGCAGGGATCGCAGCAGGGACAGCCGATGTACGGAATGAGCCCCAGCATGCAGTATCAACAGCCTGCTTATGGCCCCCAGCACCCAGGACAAGGTGGTAAGCACTTTGTCTAGATCTTCATCCCATTTTGAATATCTAGCGCTGACGTGATAGCAAAAGGGCCCATGCGCGGAGGTTATAATAATCCTGGCTCTCAGCAGTTTGGTACCAGCCCACAGCATGTTCATCAGTATGGGCCGCCTCATCGCAACGGCAGCGGCGGTTATAACGGCAAGAATTACCAGAACCACAACCACAACTCCCATCACGGGCCACCTCATCATGGCGGCCAACCTCCCGCAGCTGTCTCTGGTGGTCACCAAGGCCGCGCAGGAGGCGATGGCTCTGACGAAGCTAAATGAGGCGGGACCTGTCATATCCCGCAATCTTTCTTTTTTTCTTTTTCCTAGTTGCCAGCTTTGAGCTTGCTCAATATTCTGTAAGATGAACGGCTGGCGCAGTTCGCCTTTGCCTCACAGTGACAACATATCTCCTCCCGGATTTCCCTGTCGTTCAGATCCGGTGTCTGAGCATCACCGTGTCATTTACGGCATTTATCTGGAACAGGAACACTGAATTAGGGGGCATCGAGGCAAGCCGTTCGGAATGATTTGTGTCATTCATCCTCGTCAAAAGACAAGCTGGTCGGGCTCGACTGTTACTCCTGACTACCTACTTTTTTTGGCATCGGGTTGGAAGGAAAGGCTAGTATCATGAAACTCGGACCAACCACCGAGTGTTCTGTTGCTACTTTTTACTCTTCCTATTTCAACAGCAACTGGACTGTTATATGATATCTGTGCCCATCGGTGCTGCAAAATATGCAGGCGTGCAGACTTCCTATTATCAAGACGGACCCTTTGACAGGTGTTCAACCACAACCTGCAAAGTTGACATGCCGTGTCAATTCGGGTGGGGAACTTGTTTTCTTTTTGGGAATCTGCTGGGGAGTGCGCCATTCCAAGCAGCACTGTCGGGCGACCGTGCCAGGAGGGATTAGCGGACAGCCAAAAGAAGCAAGGACCCCAGATCGATCTGTTGTATCTTTTCTGGCGGGCGAGAATATGGGCGGATAGTGGGTGGGATTCTCGATAGGAGGCGGCTGGAGATGCTGGCGTGAGAGTGATGGGGTTGCATGGAGGTTGAGGAGACAATTCCTGTGTGCTCGTTGCTGGTTGTTGTGCAGGGAGCCCTATCAAGGGAGCCCTTTTTACGCAAGCCTATTACTAGCAATTGACAAGATGATGTGAGAAAAGAACCACTGCTGCTGTAGCCGTTGTTTTTGCCTTGGATGGGACAAAAAACAAATGCAATCAACATCGGGGAGCAATGGCTCGCTAAAATTCTGTTTGATTAAAGAAATAAGACCAAAGTATCTTGGAATGCAAGAAGGGCCTGAAAGGCGATGATGGCTATATATAAATGAACAACTCTGGGTATAGATGTGGCTTTTCTTGTCTCGTCTTTTTTTACGTCGTCTCTCGCTCAATGGCATATGATGCGCAATGCAAAAAGAACACACAAACACAACAGAATCGCTATCCTACATGATGACACAATCCCGGTCCCGGTCTCGGTTCACCTGGGCCTGTTGGTATCGCTGCGGCTGCTGCTGCTGCAGCGGGTTCTGGGCGTACACACCCGGCCGGCTGCTGCCGCCGCCGCCACCGCCACCACCACCATAAGGCCGTCCCGGTGGCATGTTGCTGCTGTTGCTGCTGCCGCCCAACCCTGCGGACGGGTTCTGCGGGTCTGGTGGGTGATACGGCGCCTGCTTGGCGGCCTGCTCGTAGGATGGAGGCGCCTCGTCGTCATTGTCGGGGTCGACAGGACGGTGGACAGGGGGCCGCGGGTTGGTGGCTGGCGGAACCAGTGGCCGAACGACCTGCTGCGGGCGTGGCGGCTGCTGAGGAGCGGATGGGTAGGATGGCCTTTGGCGGTGGCGGCTTTGGGCGCTGGTGGTGGTGTTGGACAGGCTGCTGGCAGCGGACGCAGAGGAGGTGCGGCCATGGCTGGCAGACGCGGCCGAGTTGGAGCTGCGTCGCGGCGAAATTGGGAGCTGCGTGGTGCTGTTGTAGCGGCCACCACCGGCAGCATTGCTGGCAGTCGTGCCCCGGCCCCGGCCGCTGTTGAGGTTGGGCGTGGACTGGCGCGCTTGCTGCTCGATGAACTGTTCGGACAGCCTGCTCTCGCGGCTGCGGCGCTCCTCTTCTGCACGATGCCGCTCTTCTTCCTCTTCCTGCAGCTGCAGAGCCAAGGCCAAGTCCCGGTCTTCTTGTTCGGATCGGGAAGCGTTGTCGGCCGAGGACGGAGGCTGATCCTTGTTCCGCTTGCTTTGCACGGTCGTCCACTTGCCTCCTGGCCCGGCTGAGTTCTGGTCAGGAAAGGCTCCAGGAACGCGGGGGCCTCCGCTGCTGGAGGCAACAGCGCTGCTCTGGCCATGTTCGGCGTGGTGGCCATTGCCGCTCACCAGGCGGAAGTCGCCCGAGTAGAACTCGGTACGCTCGCCGTTGACGTCAACCAGGGTCTCCCAGATGATCTCGTCGTGGCTGGCATAACCGGCATCGGTCACTAAGGATAGCAGCTGCATCGTCTGTGGGTGTCGGTAGAGGGTGGAAAAGTGGTCGTTTCGGAAGAGGATGGCAATGGACCCGGGCGTCATCGACTTGGCCAAGACGTCTAGGCCAAACGGCGTCAGCTGCGTTGGGAAGGAATTCAGAAACGTCTTGATCTCGAGAATATCCTGGTACAGCTCCTGCTCTTCCTCGGTGAGACCATCACTCGTGGGGCTGCTCAGCTTCAGCTCGAGCTCCTCTTCGCGGAACAAGAGGTTCTGCACATCCTCGTAGGAGGCAGCCCGGCGGCTCATGGCGCCGTACACGGCGTCTTCCTTGGCCGGAATCCAGCCGTGGATGAGGGGGATGTTGAAGGTGGCATAGAGCTGCATCTCGCGTGCGTCTTCAAAGGTGCCGGGGATGGCGTCGTTGCGCTGAGTGGGATGCACATGCGTCAGCGATGTCCGCTTCATTGCCGTGATCGCCTCGGGCGTCGGCACAAAGCGTGGGTTGACGTTCATGCCCGTGTGTAAGCCCTTGAGGAATCGGTAGAGCTCATCCACATCGGGCAGCGCTCGCTCGCCGTCCGTTCTCCGCGATGACATGAGCTCATCAAACACGGCGTCCAGAAGAAGTGCGAGGCTGACTTGCTCCCGCGACCGCAGTGCTTCGACCAGAGCTGTCGATGTCTCGGCAGGGGTCGTGAGGCTCAGGGCGTTGACAAGGGCAACCAGCGGACATGGCCCGTTGGCATTCTGCAAGAGGATGGGCGACACCCGCGGGTTTTTGGCTGCGTGGATGTCCTGCCAGGCGATGTTCTTGATCTGGTAGGTCTCCGTCTTGTCTTTTACCACAGGCCGTGGTGGCTGTGTCGGTGGTTCGACATCGTCGATATCTAGCAGACTCCTGACAGGCGGTTGTTGTTGTGGAACAGTTGCTGGCTTGGAGTTGTTGGCTGGTGCTGTTGATGGTTCGTCATCTTGAGCGATCGATATGAGATCGTCAGAGTCCTTTCCTTTGCCTTTTCCTATAGCTGCTGTCGCTGTAGTTGCTGCTGCCACTGCTTTTGACGTCTCTCCGACTGCGACAGCAACATTCGCTGCTTTCGCACTTCCTGTCGCCGGCTCATCCGACTTGCTTCCGTCGGCCTCGTCGTCTGTGAAATTCTCCCACGTGCTCTGTCTCGAGAGCTGCCCCGGCCTGATCCGGCTGTCTACCAGGTTCCAGTCCTCGCTAGCCGCTTCAGTGCGCAGGTCAGTCGACTTGGATTTCGCAGGCTTCTTGCTATCGCTTCCTAGCTCGTCCCAGGCATGCCGGTCTTCATAGACCGCCTCATCGTCCTCGTCCTCTTTGACAAAGGGCGGTCGAGCCGGCGGCGGGGGTGCTGTTTTTGGCGAGGCAATCTCGTCCCAGCCAGCACTGTCTCGTTCGTCTTCTGGCCCAAAGTTGATCAGGTTGGGCTCCGAGAGGCGAGCCGGCTTGGCGGAGGATGTGGACAGCTGTGCGGTGGGCTGGGGTAGCAATTCCGAAGGCAGCCCGACGGGACGCGAGGCCCAAACATTGTTGTCGCCCGAAGCGGCCGTGTCACCGAGGCGGACAGCTGGGGCCGCTGGCGACGGCTCGCGGCTATTGCCGTTGTTGTTCAAGGCTGGCTGCCATGGGTTGTTGCGAGAGTCGTTGATCGACAGCTGGCCAAAGCCTGCGCTAGGCACTTCGCCGGTGTGGGCAGCCTGCAGCTTTCTCTTGAACGGGTTGGTTTCCACAGAGGGCGGAGTCGCACCACCGCCTGGCTGGAGGACCGCTGGTATGGCATTCAGGTTCGGAACCGGGCCTGGCGGAGGCGGCGGTGGCGGCGCTTGTGTCGGCTCTTGGGGTGCTGACTGACCGGGCCGGGACCAGACAGACTCCTCCTCTTGCTCAAAGTTGTTGAAGCCAGCGTACGCAGGGGCCGTCGCAGTGTTGGGGTACAGGCCTGGTCGCAGGATGACTGGCACGCCACTCTGAGCGGCGGTCGGTGTGGTGCCGTCCGGTTCCCGATTGCCAGACGTCGGCAGCGGTTTCCGGATGACCATTATGACAGGAAAGCCGAGAGAAGGCGGAAGAGGAATGCGGGCTCGTTTGCAAAGGGTCAAGGAAGAAGGGCCGTCGTTTCCGCGGGGCTTCGACGGTCTGAAGCTCGGGCGTGCAAATGATTGCGTCACTCGTTCACGATCGCTCTCGCTTGCCGTTGGACGGCGGGGCGAGCTCCGCGGTTTGGAACAGCCCGGGGGGGGGTGGAGAGAGAGGGAAGAAGCAAGGGAGCTGGCTGGAAACCCGCAAAACAAGAAGCCGAGAAAAAAAAAGAACAGCAAACGAAATGAAAAAATAGTGGTGTCGGCAAGACCAGAAAAGGTTCTTGATCAGGAAGTCGTGCTGTTGCAAGAGAGGGAAGGAACAAAGGTAGGGGGGTTCGCTGCAGACATGCTGCGTATTATGTAAAGACAGGGTACGAGTAGTGGCGGGTAAGAGCGAAGCTGGTTGGCCGTTCTAGAAAAGGCAGCAATCCGAGCCAGTGTGAGCGGTGGCAATCAATCCGCGGGAGGGAGCCCCCCCCCCCCCCATAGTTCGGTGCTTAGCGCGCTGTGATTCGGCGTAATGCACAAGGCGAGAGCAGCTAAAAAAAGCTGCGGCTCAGAATGGCAAGGTGACGTCGTCGCTGGTCTTTC
The DNA here is from genome assembly GCA_014183025.1 of Harringtonia lauricola. Lineage (NCBI taxonomy): Eukaryota > Fungi > Ascomycota > Sordariomycetes > Ophiostomatales > Ophiostomataceae > Harringtonia > Harringtonia lauricola. The sequence goes on along the minus strand of JACBXF010000067.1, from coordinate 1,908,006 downwards.
TAGGCAGCAGCTAATAGGATACATGACAGCAGAGCAGACACAAAGCCGCTGCCGCCGCTGCGAAACGCCTTGCACCCGGCTTCCCAGATTTCGAAACAGCGCCCTTTCAGCTTCCTCGGGTTCGCTGGGCGGCGATCGAGAGGCACTGCAACGGGGCACTGCACAACGCATACGACTCCCGGCACCTTCTGGCTTGCGTGTACCTTGCCTGTGAGACCACTTTCGCACGCTATGCCGTTTCAGGACGCATATGGCGATAGAGCCAAACTATCTGACAGACATCCAGATGCACATGGCCCGTTTTCTGTCAGCCGAGAAGACACCATTCTATATTATTCGTGGCAGATGTGCGCTGGACAGTGCAAAGAGCAAGAACAAGCAGCAGCAGGCTATACACAATGCAATCGGGAGAGAGACAATGGTGCGAAGAAGGAGAAAGACAAGGAAAAGGAAAAAAATAAAGAAAAAAAAACACCCAAGCGGTGACAATCATGACATGAGCCCCCCTCCCCCAATATAACGCCCGACCTTTCCGGTAGACCCTCTCTTCCCTCTCCCGCTCTAGCATGCATCATCGCACGACCACGTTCATCTTTTCGAGGCGCTTGCACGACTTCATCTCGTAGCTGTTGGCAATCTCCATCTTGTCGGCGTCCTGGAAGAGCCAGCCCTGCGCCTCGTCGTGCAGGCGCTGCTTCTGCATCTGTTCGCGCTCGCAGTTGCTGCGCAGCGTGCTGACCAGCTTGACGTCGGCGTAGTTGTCAAGCTGCGCCAGCTTGGGTGCGTTGTCGCGGAATGGCTCGAACTCGCGCGGCTCCATGAAATACTTGACATTGTTCTTCGTGCTCCGGCCCTCCGTGTACGGCGGTTGTGGCGCATCAAACACCATCCGCGGCATCGCCGGCTGCGTCGTGCCGTCGCCGCCCGAAAATAGCGACGTGATCAGCGGCAGCACGAACAGAATCAGAATCGGCAGCAGGCCCATAATCGTCGACAGCAGGCTGTTGTCCTGCTGCTGCGGCTGCTGCCCGTTGGCTCCATTAGCTGCCCGCGGCCGCGTCCGTGGCCGCCCCCCTCCGAACTGATGCACCCGGAACCCAGGTCCCCCGCCCATATTGAACACAAACTGCGGGCCGGTATCAAAGCCTGGTCGTCAGCAAGAATGTTGAGAATGTAGGAGAAAGAGAGAAAGAGAGAGAGAGAGAAAGGGACTCACCTCCAAATGGCCCGCCAAACCCGCCGCCGCCTCCAAAGAACCGCCGGAACATCTCCTCGGGGCTCATCTCCTCTTCCCACATGCCGCCGCCGCCCATGCCTCCGCCGGCCGCCCGTGCCGACGCAAATGGGTTGCCGCCCGGAAACCCGCCGCCCGGAAACCCGCCTCCGCCGCTGCTGCTTCCGCCGCCGCCGCCGAACCGCGAGTCTGGGTCCGTGCCGAAGCGGTCAAACTTGTCGCGCTTCTCCTTGTCGCCGAGGATGCCAAAGGCGCGCGAGACCATCTTGAAGGCCTCATCGGCGTGGGGGTGGCCATTCTTGTCCGGGTGGGTCAGCAGGCTTTGTTTGCGGTAGGCCTTTTTTACCTCACCGTCGGTGACGGTGCGCTGGATGTCGAGGATCTCGTAAAAGGCAGTGGCGTTGCAGCGGCGGATGCGCAGGACGGCCGCGGCTTGGTCCGGCGTGTAGGTGCGGTCCTGGTTGCCCTGGTTGTGCTCACGGCTGCGGGCGCCGCCCTTGGCACCCTTGGAGGCGTCGGCCCCCGAGGCTGTTGCGCTGGGCATGTGAGGGCGTGTGTGTGTGTGTGTATAAAAGATGTTCCGTCGCTAGATCGGATCAATATCGGTTGGTGCAGTCGAGGCTGATGCAAGTCTGCTCTCAACCGCTCAACCGCTCAGAGTCGATGGTTCTGCCGCTGCGTTGACTGCTGCGTGGATTGCCGCAGCTGCACGAATGCCTGCCAGAATGCAGGAACAGACGGCCGCCCACAAGTGGCGCTATCAGTCTGCTGAATCGCGAGTCCCTCGTCCGTCACGCGTCACCTAGTTGGGAGGAATCGTGTTCGTGGTCGGTTGGGCAGGTTGTTGGATGACTCCCTGCACTACCAAGATGGTTCGCTCTTGTCCGATAAGGTAAGGGGAGGGGGGGACAGCGATGATCGATTGTGATGCGGCTGGAGGTGTTCTGCGACGAAGAACGGGCTGGCCGTTCCATGGGGGGGGGGAAAGGAAAAAGGGTGAGTAGAAAATGCGGGCCAGGCTTTCCCCCAATAAAAAAAACGTGGCTTCGAGCGATAAAACTGTGGCTATTCGTGCTATCACCTTTCAAGGGTTTTTTTATTCGATTTTTTTTAATTCGACCATCCGATTAGATTAGTCATGGTTTTTTTCATTACTTGACGACGTCACTGAAGTTGGTAAAATTCTCGGCTCGTCCCTCCCTCAGCTCGAATTCACCCTCAGCCATGGCTGAAGACAAGACTGGCAAGGACGCACCGTTACCGCAAGATGATGCCGTGCCAACCAAGCCGGCGTCGTCTTTTTTTTCCAAGCTCAATGCGTGGGGATGTAAGATTTTATAAGCAACCCAATTCTTAAAGTCGGCTCTCATATGTGCTCACACGCCCCAAAAACAGCCTCCTCGATGCCCTCCATGGGTCTCGCCACCCTGGTGACGGCTCTCCACACTCGCCCGTTGCAGCCGTTTCCGCTGCTGTTCGCGCCGGCGCTGCTGTTTGCCGGCTACGTCAACGTGGCCGGCTACGCCATTGATGCGGCCGGCATGTCCGCCGCCTGGAGCGGGCTGTACGTGCTGCTGACGCTGCGCAGCCTGCGGCGAGGCGCCAGCCTCACCGGAGCAGTCCGTCGTGCAGTCTGGATGCCCGCGTCGCAGCGCACGTCCACGCGGCGGTTGCAGACGCCTGCGCGGCGCGTCGTGGGCGTCGCCGCAGCTGCCCTAGGGACGGTCAACTGCGCGGCTGGAACCGCTGTTTACCTCACGGGTGACCGGGCTGCCGAGGCTGAGGCCCGACAGGAACGCGATCGCTGGGGGATGGAGTCACAATAGGATCAAGATCACAGTATGCCAACCCAAATTACCTTGTATTATATGTATAGAAGCAACCCTCCCCAACACTGACGGCAATGATGCCATGTCATACAAATGAAAAACATTAGGATGAATGTCTAAAGTTACAGTCCAGTACGTGTCATAGATGGTCAAGAGAAAGTGTTTCAGTCTGAGAAGAGGACAGTTGTAAAAAGAAAAGAAACAAAGAACATCACTCGCAGCCGCCCAACACCCTTGAACCTCTCCCTTCTTCGTCCTCTGTTGAAGACTTTCTCAGCTCTTGATAAGTCTCTCCACCCTAGGAAGCATATGATGCAAATAACCGCAGATGTGCCAATTGTGCCAGTCCATTGTGAGAATCCCAGTGACAAATAAAAAAGAATACAAGAATAAATACAGACAAAAGAAACGCTTCGTACTCCTGTTCTCCGAGTAATATGACAGATTCAGCGACACAGCGCCGCACTACCGACAGCCTCATCGCTTGTGTGGCGGTGCGATCTTGGAGCCTGAAATCATCCAGATGATCAACACCGTCATGGAAAAGAAGGTGGCTCGGAAGAAATTGGGTATCCGATAAGCCAAGGCCGTCGAAGCAGTCGGGTGGTCAATAGCACCGTCTCCGCTATCCGCCAGGCCGTCCAAGTCCAAGTCACCGCTTTCCAAAAGGTCGGAGATGCTCGCCAGCTGAAATGTGCGAATGTACTTGACATCGCAGTCACGAACCTTGCGGCCAGCATATGCCCTGTATTCCTGAACAATTCGCTCCGTATCCCACCCGGCAATTTTCCGGATGACGGCAACAACGCATCCAGTGCGGTGCTTGCCGTGATTGCAATGGATCAGCAACGGATAATTCTGGCGGTCCAATACTAGATGCAGGATAGCCTCCATGGTGACAAGAGGGATTTCTTCCTTCTTGGTGCCTTTCATGCCAATCATGTGGTGCTCGATGTTGTTGGCGGTCATGAACTTGCAGTATCCCTCGGTGAAGTTCTTATCAACCAACGTGCTGTCTCGTTAGCGAATGCGCGTCCACCCTCTCTGCCAGGTGTCAACATACACTATCGTCTTCAAGCCCAGCCGTTCCAAAAATGGGTAATTCTCCACTTTTGGGTAGCTGCTCCGGTATATGCCAGGCACTACTTCGCCAAAGTTGTGTGGCGCACATGCCAATAGTGAGGCATCGGCCTTGAGATCTGCTGGAATGTGTTCTAGCTGGTCAGCATGGGTGATGCAGAGAAGGAGTGAAACCATCTTGCCTTCTGCCAAGAGCTCGGGAGCTGGAACGCCGCCATTGTCAGAGATGGTAGAGGATGAGGAGGAATATGATGAGGAAGAGATGCTAGCGCTGCTGCTGCCGTTGTTGTTGCTGCTTGGGAGGAACGAGTTCGGGTCAATGTCGAGCGGAGGGAAGGTGGCGTGCAGCTCGTCCGCACTCGCATGGTTGGAGAAGAGCATGCTGGAGACGCTGTTCGTGCTCGCGTTGCTGGCGACGCGGCGAAGAGAGTCGTCCATCAAGGCAGAAGCGCTGCTGCCGTTGCCATTCATGCTGACAGCCTTTTGTTGTTGGTGATTCCGACACTCGCGGTTCTCTGAAAGTAGGTCTTCCTCCACAAAGGAGCGAGCAGTCCGTTTTGTGACCATCTTGCTCGGACACGTGCTCGGCCGAGACAAAAATAAATCCGTGACGGGCTCGACAGGGGATCGTGACAATAATCCGAGGGCAGTGGGGTCGGGAGATGGATCGGGCGAATGACTCGAGCGGCCTGCGAGTGAGCGTGCGGTGGTGCTCGAGAGGCAGATATATAATAAGCGGGAAGCAAGTTCGGCGGAAAGAAGAGGAAGGCGAGGGTGCAGCAAGGGTGGTCGAGACGGCAGAGAGCAGATCAGATCAGATCTGGGTGCAAACGCGGGCGAATTCGCGGTTCGGCCGGATATGAGCAGAGAGGTATGACTCGGATCGTCCGACTGAAGACGTGGGAGGCAAGCTGGATTCCAAGCTCAAGGTGATTCGATGTCGAGCGATAGCGGTCCTCTTATTAAAGAGGACCACGCGACGACGGAGTGGCCCTGGGGAGCATCGTGTCGGCGCGTGCTGTGAAAGAAGATGAGGGTAATGAAAAAGAAAAGGAAAAAAAAAAAAGAGCAACAGAGATGAGTGAAAAAGGTGCAAGAGACAAGCCTAGCTATGAGTACTGTGTAAAGAAAGTCGCCTGGTGAAGGTGGGTTTAGGTTTGGGGGGGTGCTGTCACTGTTATTTCTATGGGGATTTTTAGCTGTCGGTGACGAAAAGCGGAAGCGACCCTTGCTAATGCACAGTGAAGAAAGCTGGGGCGCGGGATGAAATAAGAGTAATAAGAAGGGTGACAAAATAAGGCGAAGTACGAGTAAAACCAGCCCTGGGGGGTCAAAGGCGGGAAAGCAAAAGCAAGAATAATGCTCATATGATACACTGATTCTTGATTTGCCTTGCAAGGTTTTTTTGGTTAATTTTTTTTTTCTCTCTTTGAGGCAAGAGTGGGCAGATCGTTTTGCTCTTTCTTGCACAGGGTATTTCGCAGTCGGCCGGCAGGCGCGTTTGTCAAGTCTGTTGGTAATAAGGGCTTTTCTTCAAAGTGGTAAGCGCGTTGAGTGGGTGGGGAGATCGGTCCACTAAAAAAAGAGTCAGGCTTGTTTAGGACGGTCTAGGGCGGTCCGGATAGGCGGGCAGGCAGGACAGGCAGGACAGGGCAGGAGCGATCGGCCGCCTAGGCTGACAATGACGAAGAGCTCACGAGACCCAAACACCAGACTGGGATGAATAACTACGCAGTATTTACAAAGTACAGAGAAAAAAAAAAGGATAGGGCACGGTTCATAGATGCGCAATGCACACCTACGTCGCCGCATTTCCGCCGAGTTCCGACAGTATGGACGAGCCGTGCGAACTTTACAGCTAGGGCAAAAAAAAAGAACGGGCACGTGACTGTATTCTGTAAGATGCCTGAATCTTACTCGTACTTCTGACAGCCAGAGCGGTGAGATAAAAACGATCTGTATCTTTGTACTAAGTAGAATGCCTCGAATAAAAAAGTACTCGCATGTGTCTACGGAGTACATCACACGGACTTTTGATATCGGCAGCCGGCGCCGCCTCGGCAGACTCCCCCAGTCCAGATGCATCGATGCAGGTTCTGTCTGCTGACCACGCTGAAGCTCTGTGTGTGCGAGTACTCGTAGCTCCCTGGTCAAGCGCCAGTCGTTTTACGTCATTAGCCTGCCAAGACTGGAGTTCCTTCCACTGTGTACTTTTGCAGCAGCTTGTGTCTCGCATGTGAAGCCCTTTGCCACGTTGAAGGAATGGCCAAGTAACCAAAGCCAGAGGATGGAAATATCTGGGACACCGACGCGATGCAAAATGCCTCGCAGAGCATCCTCAGTCCACAGCTCGCAAGTGATGGATATACGAGTCTGGACGTCAATTATTAAAGCAAGACTGGTCGTAGTATCGCAGCTTCTGTGCACTAGCTTCGACGCACGGCCCTCTGTCTCCCGGGGAAGGTCTCACCTCTCGGTCAACCGATGCGGAAGTGAAGCATAGGGCTCCCCGAGACGAAGCATTCGGGATGGGTTTCGCAATTTACTGTTTTTTTCCTTTTACTATACCCAAATGCCGGAAGAGCTCACACGATTGCCTTCCTTTTCAGAAATTGCTAGCTGTCCCCCCCCGGCCCCCCCCCCCCCCGCGTTTTCGGAGACAAAGCTCCTCCGATATCTACGAATACGAGTACTCGTATTGTTATTTGGCGTCACAGGAATTTCTCAAAGTGGAAGAGCAACATACTCATCCTCGAATGTGGTTTTCCTTTGTCTTCGTCGTGGCCTCGTATAAACTAAATGGCCAGGTCTTTTATGCTCTTGAAGCAAGCATGTCTCATTAAGATCACCTCCGTGAAGTGGAAGTTGAAAGACAAGGGAATGAGCGGTAGGAACTCCGAATCTGTTTACGTGGTTGTTAGTCGCGGATAGGAGATGTTTCCGGCTGGACATCCTCGGGCCGCCAGAAGAGCCCGAGTCGCATTTTGGCTTTGTTTTTTAATTGGAACTGCAATAATTCATATAACTGCCGTCCAGTCGGCTAGCCTAGAACCACAAACTTTGGCAAGGCTGTAGAAGTTGTATATTAATAGTACTCGTACTCGTATAGCATGGTCTGCTCACACATTATGGGTTTGAGACCAAGCCTACCCATGGATGTGCGTTTATACACTTTGCTTGATCAACGCCATGTTTTGGGTCTGCTCTGCATGCTGTAAAATGTCCCCTGTGGCGTATATAAAAAGAACACACGCCGCTGAGATGGTTCTTGATGCACTCCAAGCATTGCCACTTCAGCGGATCGTAATTTCACTGAAAGTGGCCCACCATTTCTTCTTCCTGCTACCATGGTCGATTCTCAGATTGGTTTCGATATTATCTTCATCGCACCAGGAGACATTAAACTTTAGTCCACGTCAAGTGGAAATGTCAGGGCAATGGCAGCTGAAAATGCAAATCGAAGATCAACACGGGCATCAGAGCCAGTTTCTGCAAGTTTCAAAAATGCAGCATGTCCCGGATTGTATGCTTGTCACACTCGTTCGAGGCATCGATAAAACAGATCACGGAGCGGAACCTATTACTGCACATTGCCAACGAGAGGTGCTGCCGGGCTTCACAGAGCGGTACCAACCGTCCTCTCCAGCTCGGAGCCGGGCTTACCTTGTCCACAGAAAGCGATGGCGGTCTTGGCGGTCTTGGACGTGGTTGTTTCGACAATTCTAATATGGGCATGGCCCATTCTAGCAAGTTTCTCGGTCACGTGGTGCGTCAGGTTGAGAGGTCTGCTCCAAATGCAGTGTTTCAAGGATGATTCCGATGGTGGCTTCGCAGGTATGAAGATGATGATTCTACTGCTTGAGCGTCGCCGCATGTGACCTTATCGCAAAGTACATTGCAGACTGGACGTGTGCTCGCCATTGGACAAACAAAGTACAGCTTGCTCTCTCGTGCTTGTCTATGCCTACAAGTCGCATTGTTCCGAGGGCCGATGCTAGATGGAAGGAAGGCGGCACAAGCTGAAACACACGTATGGACGAATCAGCACAAGAGGCCATCTAGCATGGCCGTTTCCAACGGCGTGTTGTGCATGGCGCTTGGGAGAAAACGTGGCAGGCTTGGGCCATGCCGTTTTGCCAACAGCAGAACGAGACGATGGGCTGTTTGCATTCTCGTGGAGGCTGGTGCGGCAGGGGGGGGGGGGAGGGAGACATCCCTGTTCCTTGCTCAGCGTCAGGTTCCGAGTTCTGTGGCCTCTTTGAGAGCCTAGGCCGGGCTCTCTCTGTCCAGGGATGGGTCTGCCGTTCCTGCAGGGACAGAATTGGTTGGTTCTGCTCAATCGTTGAGCAAGCAGGGAAGGGCATAGGCATCCGGCAGGACTGGCTGTCCCACAAGACACATTTGTGTCCTTTCGCCTAACGAACCAAGGCCATTGGAGGGTCGCTGTTGGCCCTTTTGAGCTGCGCTGCCTTGTATTTCCCAGATCGTGCGAGCGGTGGCTTTCTGCTGCCGTCTGCTGCTGTCCCTCGTGTCGACTGCCGTACAGCGTGCTGGGCCGTGAGACGGGTTCGCAGATGCCGTGTCTGTAAGAGCTGGCTGCTGTCGGCTGCTGTCGGCTGCTGTCGGCTGCTGTCGGCTGCTGTCGGCTGCTGTCGGCTGCTGTCGGCTGCTGTTTGATTTCCAGACGGTCGCTGGTCTGCGGAAAACGAAACAAGGGGGAAATCAAAGTCCGGCCGGATGGCCGCATCGTCCCGGTTGCGCATGCTGTTGTTCATCGCGGCGGATTCACCACTCCTCCTCTAATAAGCCCTGTTCCTTCCAGCTCTCTCTGCAGTGTGTTCTCGTCGGGCAGCAGTGCTGCACAAAGCCGCGTTACACGCTTCTTTTTCTTCTTTTTTTTTTCCCTCATGCCGAGCCAGTGTGGAAACACAAAGCGAAGAGTATGAAAACGTGCAATGCCACCGTGATTTTGTCTGTATTTTGTGTTCATACCGCTTGTGCTGTTTGCTGGATTCTTGCTGTATCTCACAGCTGAGCTTCAGATGAAGTCCGTAGGCTTCGTTGGTCTTCATACTCGTCCCTGATCCGCCGACTCTCTTCAGCCACATCACATGGAAGAGGGCGGCTGAGGGTGGTGATACAATCTCATCCTGCCAGGCCATCTCTGTCAGTGACAGCGCAGGATGCCTTTTTCCTCCAATGGCGTGCATGCCTGGGATGCATGACAGCTCAGTGCATCTTGTGCTGTCTTGTCCTGTTTACTGCCTCTGTCTGTCTCCTTGTCTCATCCAGACGTGCTTGGAAGGACTGTTTCGGGCCACCCCCATGTTCCTGTCTCCCCATCCCACAGTCTCATAATGATGATGCGCGCGTTACACGCTCGACGGCGCTCGCTTGCTTGCCGACGACGCCGCATTCCATCATGCTGCTGCTGCTGTTTTCTGTCTTTCTCTTCCCTGTCCCTCACCCCTTTTCCCCTTTTATCCCAAGATATCCTCTGCTCTCGACACATTCGCTTCGATTTGTTTTTGACCCGCCACCCAGACTCTCAACGGCCATGGAACGTGCAGAGACAGCCAGCGGCCGCCTCTGTCCCTCTGTCGCAGAGGACGACGCCACAGACCAAGGGGGAGGCGGACGAGAGACAAGGAGGTGGGCCCAGGCCCGCAGCCGCATCAGGGCTTTTGGCGGCAGCAACGCCCCAGGGTGCATCGACGGGTGCCGGAAGAGCTTCCTGGACAGGGCTCTGCCGAGCAAAGACGCAGACGAGGAGGCATTTCTGGCGTTGGTCTGCCCGCAGCTCTCGGGAAGCAACACCGAGGACGAGCTGTGGGAGCTGTACTGGTGCGATTCGGCCATGTGCGGCGTCTACACGCAAGCAGGCGTCGCTGGACAAGATCGTGGGTCGTTCCCTTTTCTGCTCTGCCAGGGCATCGAGACTGACCGACCAGCCAACGTCGATCTGGTCATCAGCACGTGCAAGAAGTAGGGCTCTGGTGCTTTTTCTCCTTCTTTTTAGAAAAGACGCGCTGACCGACAGCTACGGCTATTCCATCCGCGATCCCGGTCCTCCACCGGCCGAGTATTCCTGCAGCAGTCTGCTGGCCGCCGAACCGTCAGCCAACCCGTGCCGAGCGCTGCCCGAAGCCACGTCGAGCGGCCACACAGGCAGCTTTGTTGAGAGTGCGAGTGCGAGTGCGGCGAGTGCGACTGTGATGCCGGCCTCGGTCTCGGCCTCAGCCTCGCCGTCGGCTGGCCGCAGCAGCCCATCACCGGGCATCAAAGCCGCCATTGTCGTCGGCACCGTGGTGGCCTTTTTGCTGCTGGCCGGCCTTGTGGTTCTGCTGCTGCGACGCTGCCCGCGGCCTTCCAGCCGCCCGAGCAGCCACGGCATCCGCCCGGATCCTCGTCACAGCCGCCACCGCCACCACCTCCACCACCACCCGCCAGCGCCGCTGATATCGGCCATTCTCCGCCGCAAAGAAGGCACGCGCAGCATCTCGCCGCCGCTGACGTCGCTGTCGCCACCGCCCAGCCCGACGACGACGGCCGCCTGGGCCAGCCGCTGCTCTACGCCCTGCTACGATGTCTTTCCGGCCTCGCCCATCTGCGCCCCGACCATCCACAAGCTGGAGCCGCGCTGGGAGAGCCGGACAGCTGCGAGTCGCACCAGAAGCCGTCTCGTGCGGCCGGCCCGCCTCGCGAGTCCGTCGCCACCGCCGCCGCCGCCGCCGCCGCCGTCGGTGCTGCCCCTCCTGCCCTGGGCTCTCTCGAGCCGCAGCAGCAGCAGCAGCCACTACGGACATGCCCTGACCACCAATGCCGTCGAGCCGCTCGGCCGCCGCTCGGCCAGCACGCCCGCTTCCGCTTTTACTGTATCGCCCGTGTCGCCAGCGCTGCCGGCCTGGCCCAGCCCCGTCCGGCCGCCGCGTCCCCACGAGTCGCCTCTGGAGATCCCCGATCTCGTCGTGCCCGGTCCGCTACGACCGGTTACCGCGCTCTCGACCACGACGCCACCCCCCCGTCGCGACCCGCCGCCCAGCCGCGCTCTCCCGCCTACGCCGCGCCCTGGGTCCCTGGCAGCACCGACAAAGGACAGCCGCACGCGGCTGTCGTCGTGGGACGTACGACCCTTGCTGCGGGACAGCAATGTCCGGCCTGCGTCGGCGGCTTCCTCGCCCACGTCTGTCTACTCGACCGACACGGGAGCCTCTGTCCCCAGGCTGCACACCCGCCACAGCGCAGCCGACGACGGCGGGCTGAGCCCTCTGCGGCGTGTGCAGACCGGCCATGTCTGATATGGCGGAGGAAGTGGGAGGGGATCGTGATCGGTGGCTTTGTTCGGTTGGCTCTTTGTATTCTCGCCCGCTGAAGCCCATCTGCTTTGTCCCGTTGGCTTCCTAGACAGTGCCTGTGCAATGAAAGAACGTCAGCACCGGTGCGTCAAGCTTCGGCCAGGGTTGAACAGCCTGCCCACCTTCCCTGCAGCGAATTCTCCGACGCAGTCAGATCGAAACGGCTGGCTGCCGCTAGCATCCAGCAGCAGCTCTGATTCGTTCCCACACACAACACGCACACACACACACACACACACACACACACACACACCCTCAGCAGCTCGACGTCTTGTGCCTCACCTGCTGCTTCACCTCTCTGACAGCTCGCCAGTCGCACACGGCCGCACACCTGCAGCAGCAGCAGTGCAATGTGTGTGTGATCAGCAACCTCGCCATACAACCAACACACTCTGTCTTTCTCTGTCTTTCTCTTTCTCTCTTTCTCCCTCTCTCTCTCGTATGATCCACACTGAAACGTGCCGCGGGCTCACAGGCACGCCCTCTTCTGTGCCGTCTTCCCACTGTCCGTGCCGTGCCATCCTCCATCTCAAGACGAGGAACTAGACCCCTGCCAGGACTGCGGCTCCGGATGACGGCTGTCTGTAGACTGTTTGAGAGGGGAAAGGAGGGGGGGGGACAGACAGGAGGGGGAGGGGTGCCTGCCTGTGAACATGGTCGAGGATCAGCTCGGTCCAAGCTCCTCCTCAATAAGCATTCAGACATCCTTTCTGAAACGGCGAGCCTTCCTCGATAGGAAAGGGAGGGAGAGAATCTCGACAACTTAACATTGATGCAGGTGTCCAGGGGGGTGACGTGCCGAGACGCCAGGGCGAGGCACGGGCATGCGAGCTGCTGATTGACAATCCTTCTCTCTCCAAGCCAACAAGAACCAACAGGAAGCAAGACTCTGTTGGGGATGGCCGTCGCGTCTGCAAAGAGGCACGCCTGCTGCAGGTCAAAATGCAGGATCCAATGACCGGCAGTCTCGGCAGGCCGAACCAGAGAATGCAGCAGACTCTCCGGTCCGTCCGCTCCCGGTCCCTCCCTCTCTCTGACTGCCTCTCGTTTTCTCTGTCGCTTGGCACGTTGCTGCTGGCCGTGTCTATCCCGTTGCGGCCTCCTCTGATTCCCATTTCGTTCTTGCCGTGCCTCGTTGCGGCAACCTGCTTACCCAAAGAGGCAGCAATATGTGCCCGAGCACCGTTGGGGCGGGAGGGGCAGCGGCACATCACTGACAGCGTCGCAGCGCACGAGTCCGTGTGAGCATGCCAAGGTGGCCTCCCAAAACAGGCTGTGATATGAAGAGAGCTGCCCTGCATGCCGTCTGCAGGTTCACCGTCTGAAGTAGCACATGCATGCAACCTGTAAGAGAGAGGGGAGGGTGAGGGGGAAGGGAAGGGGAGGGAAAGGGGGGGAGAGAGAGAGAGAGAGGGGGGGGGTAGACCAGGGGAGGAGGAGGAAGAGGCGGGGGGGAGGGGGGGGTGTTCTTCTGCAGATGGAGGTATATCATAACAGCTATTTTATACTTTTCAAACGAACCTTGCCAGACGAGGCTATGAGCTCCCCATCCGGTTGGGATGGGCAGAAGAAACCGAGCGGCGAGACCATCGTCGCCCGGCCGTTGTCAGCCTGTGGAATTGAAGCTAAACTGTTTTCTCTGGCTCGCTGTTGCCGTAGCACTTTTCGTGCTCTCTCCTCTTGCGCGACGGTCTTGCATGGGACGTGCGAATGCAACCTCAGAAGGGGGGGGGGGGTTGTTTATCGCACACACTATTGCTCTGCAATACGCAAACTTGAGAGAGGGGCTGAAGGGGGGCTGGGGCAAACGTTCTCTGACCTTCTGGCCCCCCCCCTTGCATTTCGCGATGGTCACGGAATTGTCCGCCGCACTCGTATTGTCACGGTGAGGATGGGCTTTCCCGGTTCCTGAATTGGCGTGGAGGAGTTCCTCCACCCCACAAATCCCATTCCTATGCTCCCTGGCCCTCATTTGCCCGTCTTTCAGACACGTCTTATTTATTTCATACGACACTATAGCCCTTCGGACCGAACTGAGTCGACTCATCCGAGACCACCCAGTATAGCCATTGATCTCATGGGATGAACTAGCTTTTTGCAGGTACCACCGCGTCAATCTTGCATATGCTGCAATGCGGCCGGCCGCACACGTGGGCCTTCCCTTTCTTCTCTCCTAGCCGCCCGTGGAGCTCTTGCTCTGTTATAGAGAAAGGGTTTTCTGATATGGGCGGCCAGAGCTCCTGACACGGTCGTGTCGGCTAGCTTCGAAGCGTCAGCACAAACGACATTGTACGAGTCTGCGTAGTCTCTAGTTTCAACTTGTTGCTTTATTCCTTTTTTACTCTTTTTTTTTTTCTCTTTTTCTCCATCGCCACCCGTCTGTATCGTAATAAGCAGCCTCCTAGGCCGTCTCGATCTTTTTCCATTCCGGGTTTCTCCTTATTCTTCTACCACGACTGCGGTTCAATCCACACGGTATCCTACGTCGTGTTCCCCTTTGAGGCCTGGCCCTCTCGTAAAAAAAATGAAAATAAAAAATATCCAGGGGGGTGGATGCCGTCATCTCGCGTTCCGCTGCCGCCCTTACCGAAAGCAGGGCACCGGAAGGCTAAATGCCCCCTCCCCATTCAATTCTCATACGACTATCGATGTCTCAACTGAAAACAACCGGCTCGTATTATTGAAAGTGAGGCTGCACCGTCAAAGGGCCATCGTTGCCCAGATCAAGAGCTTCACGGACGCTCTAGGCACTTATCGAACCCAACTTTTGTCTGCTATACCCTCCCAATATCAAACAAATTTCCAGGCACGCCCGCAAGCTATAGGGGGTGTACCAAAGAAATATAGCAAGGAAACCCCCAATCTTTCCACATGGAGATATAGTTGGGAGCTCAGGGGTAAAGCTGGAGGGTATGCTGCAGCCGAGCTATGCATGTGCTGCAGCCAACGACATCTGGCATGCTCCATACCGTGGGAAAGGTGTCGCACGGGAGGCCAAGGCGAGGCAGCACGTCGTCGGGATCATCACTGGTGTCTCGCCGAGGTGGTTGTCACAATAGACCAGCGGTGCCTCCTTTCGTATTCGTATCTTTCCGCTGCAGATATGCATACTCCCCCACGAAACCATGTCAATAGCGGCTGCAAGCGAGACAGTGGTGGTCGGCATCTCTTTCTCTCTCTGTGAAATCCTCCTCGCACCCCGTACCATCGTCTTCGTCTCATCACCAACATATCAATGATCCTTCGCCAGCCATGGTTTCCATGTCTCTGGTATCGCATTGAAAAAAACCGCCGCAGAGACGCCGTTGGTGTCGCAGAGTTAGACATGCTCTCACCTAGGTGGACATGTATCTCACACCGCAACGTGACGAAGCAATTTCCTCTTCTCCAGTGCTCATAAGACATCCAGATAGCAGCCGAGGCGAGTCCAGCGGACGCTGGTACCATGGGCGGCAGAGGGTAGATAAAGTATAGCCAGCCGTCTGATATTGCCAGGGCGACTGGGATGAAAAGGGGGTGCTGAAAGGGTCGGGGAAGAAAACTCTCTTGGGCCAGACCGTGCTCCGGAGATGGCGAGCGGCTGCAGACGATGGAAATTCCCGCAGCCATTCGCTTCGCCAGAAACGAGCATGTGCTGTTTGGTGCCTCTGGCTCTTGGTGGATGCCATCCGCGGCGCTGCCAACGCGATGTGCTGGCAGCTCCTGGCCCTCAGGAGCCCTATCAAGACTGAGCCGCTGGCATACAGCAAACTTTGTCTTTGGTGTGCTACTGAGCAGCTCATCCTGATGTCCTGCTCAGACTTGCAGACACTCATCTGCGAGACATGCGAGCTCTGAATTTGCACATCTTATGCATCCGTATATTCTCAAAACACGTAGAATCAATCACAGGAAGACATGAGAAGAGGTAAATGAACGCAAAAAGACACAACAAGACACAATACAAGGCCCTAGATTCTCGCAACAGCCCTCGTTCTATTCTCGATGCTTGCTGCACGGAAAGACAGCGTGCAGCATGCAATATGCAACATGCAGCGTGCAGCGTGCAGCGTGCAATATACCAGGAGACCAGCAGACCGGTTTCAAGGGGACAACGTCTGTGGGACAGACAGCCACAAACAATGCCACAAGGAGACCCTCGGCTTGTCCCAGTCCGATCCAACGTCACTCAGACGACCGTGGGTAGCCCTCTCTTGCCTCTCTCTCCACGCCGGGAATCTGGCGACGCGACTGCATTCCCTCCCCATCGCCGCCGCACGCATCTGACGTCCTTGCCTGTGCTGTGCCGCAGCGGTGCCTCCGCCTGGCTGGGGGGCAAAACGAGCCATACGAGGGTTCCTTGTTTAGCTTAGCATCGCATCGCATCGGAACCGGAATCGTGCTCTGCAGTCTACAGGAATAGTCTGCTCAATCTCGCAGCAGCAGCGCTAGACGGCCTCGTCCAGCCCGCAGGGACCGGGGTGCAACGAGGCCGCGCGAGCTAAGAAGGGGGCTGCTCCTCTTGGGTTTGGCAAGGCATTCCGAATTCCGCATCTCCATGCGCCTTCTCGTCGCGGTGGAGAAACCCGTCGGACTTCAGCTGCCTGGGCGACGGCCACTTGGACCCGAAAGAGCAAAAGCAAGCCCGCGGCACAGGCAGCAGAGTTATCTGGCACTTTGTTTATTATTTTTTTTTTTTTAAAATAAATTATTCTACAAAGTGTTCGGCGATGACAATACGAGGTTTGGCTAAAACAAAAGTGACAAGCGGTTTCTGCACGAATAACGCCGAAGACGCGTAGCTGATTTGACAATCAAAAAAGAGTGAGAATAGTACATAGTAGACCGGCAACTGATCGACAAGCATCCCCCTTTCGTCCGCCCCAAAAGTAATTTTGCTGCCCAAGAGTGGGCGATCCGGCCAGCAGGCGCGCCATTCGTTCTGCCGATGACGACTGTATACGTAGTGTGTCACTGCTACACGTATCTTTACAAAGAGGCAAGACCCGATGGGCAATGTCTCGGGCGGGGCGGAGGGGAGGAGGGAAGGGAGAGAGTGAGAGCCTGGAATCAAGAAATCATAAACGGGCTGGACCCCATCTGGAGCACTTGTTTGTCGTCTATCTGGCTGCGTATGGTATAGCTGGCCCCTCCTCTCTCCCCATCTTTCTCGGTAGATCATGCTGTATGTGAGCAGACCTCCGCCCTGATGGGATGGGAGGAAGGACTTTCATTTCTTGTTTAGTGTCAGGCAGCCGATGTCTCCGGAGACCAAGAAGAAGCAGGCAGGACGTATCTTCAGCAATTCGGGGGCTGGCTTACGGCCTGTGGGGGGGAGGGGGGTTAAGGGAAGAGCAAAAGAGGAAGAAGGAACGCCTCATTGTGCATGGACAAGACCGCCAGAATCCCATTGTGGAATAGGCATCTTATGCGATTGACATGCTCGTATAGCGGTGCATAGGAAGTTACGAAGTGCATTCCTCGCCCGCGCTTGTTCCGGTTGTAGGCGATGGAAGAGAGCAAGGACAGGACTCTCTGTTCAAGGGCCTTCCATGAGATCTGAGCTTAGACGTGGTGAGCGCCAGCTGGTGAAACGAGGCGTTCAAGGGAAATTGAAGAGGGGGGGACCCAAGACGAAGCGGAGAGAACGGTAATAGCAGATGGGCGAGGAAGGGGCGGGGGGGCGGTCAGGAGACGAGAATGACCACAGGACAGGAGATAGCCCTCTGAGGGAGCTGCCGGCCACAGACTCTGGCCCTTCTCTGGCGTCAAAAAAAGAGCGCCGGCAGACGAAGAGGCGGACTTGGAGGCGGACTTGCGCCGATCGACAGCCGACGATCACCTCACTCGTATATGGTAAATTGGCAGAAGGAAGTAGTGTAGGAGAAGAGGGGGGGCGGAGGACCGTCGTGATGGCATTAGCAGCCGATCCCCCAGCAGTAGACAGCCCACAGCAGAGACTAGTCGACCTGGCCGGCGTTCAGCCAGGAATTGCAGCCTCGAGAGATAGAGAGAGAGGGGACGCGATGGCTCCATTCAGATTGGCAGCGGTCCTTAGTGGGAGGACGTGCGGAGCATCGACGACTGCAAGCGAGCTCAACACGCTTTAGTCCGGATGGGGGCATTTTCTCCTAGCACCGTCGCAGACCTCTCGAAAGGCTAGCAGGATTATCAAGCGAGAGAGGCAAGAGAAAGCAAGACGCGTGGCAGGGCGGCGACAATGAAGAAAGAGAAGAGACAAAGAACAAGAGGTGCACGTGTGCAGCACGCCGGCACTCGAACGGCCAAGCTGCGTCAAACGGCCAAGCTGCGCCCTGGGTCGCCTGACGAGCAAGCGCTGCCATCGGCGCCTCGGCTCTTGGGAAGGGGGGGGGGGGGGCAAAGGCTAGGCGCCGGGCTCCAATCGACAAATTGTACGCACACCGTCCGCCCGGCGTTCCACGGCGTTCTTCTTAGCCTTGGTGCAATATGTCCTTTAGGCCTGGCAAGGGATGGCATGGCCGTTGGCGCCAAGGGCCGTCCCTGGCACCTGGCACCTGGCAGGAGGAGACAATAGATGGATGACCCTGTCTCGCTTGTCCTTCGGCCTTTCCGCGCGTGTGCCAGACGGTCCGTCGCGAGGCTGTCGCAGACTGCGTAGCAAAGCACGCCGAGAACCGCGCCTGTCCTACCGCATGCCACATCGCCTGTATATTCTCTGAGCAATCTGTCATTCCTTCATGCCCTGCTGTGTGCTGCCTCATTGTGCCTGCGCATCTGAG